>ML807533.1:123553-146947 GCA_009831015.1 Picea engelmannii | reverse complement strand
AGTTGCTTCAATGTGTCAAAACTTGGATGTCTCGAATGGTGATTTCCCTTGAATTTAAAGAGGAAATCCCTTCGATACAATCATTACAAAGCATATCTGAATCCTATACTAAATCAGATCTTCTTTCTAAATCAGCATAGGATATCCTATTCTCACGTAACTGAATGCTAATACAGGAGCTGAACGAGGTATTGTTGTTACGGCTGGTGTAACAGCTCCTTCTCATCACTGCTGATGTTGTTTCAGCATCGCAATTCACGGGCTGTTTCAGCCACGTGAATTGCGCTCTTGACTGTGTCGGCCTTGACTGCTAACTGTAACGGCTTGTGTTTCAGCATCATGGCGGTCTCCTCTGTGTTTCAGCATCTGCACTTCTGAACTGTGTGACAGCTTCGTGTTTCAGCATCTGTCTCCTCGAACTATGTAGCAGCTTCCGTGTTTCGGCATATGCGACCTTGGACTGTGTAGCAGCTCCGTGTTTCAGCATCAGTTAAACAACAACGTTGGACAGTTCTGTGTTTCAGCACAGGCCTCAAATGCTAATCTGCAGTTATGGACACTTATGTACTTCTAATCAATAGTTAAGTACGAGAGTTATGTAAAATATCATGCAAAATAGATTAAACGTGTAGTAATGAGAAAGGACGTTGTATACCTTGGAATGATCGGATGAAATGATAGTATAAGTCTAAATACAGGTGATCCTGGGTATAATAATGGCAAAAAGTATGGGCAAAAAGGGTACATTGTGTGGTCCTAACATCATCAAGGATATTAATTTGGGGGTATCAATCATGAATTTGGCTATAATTGAGAATCTATATCCCAAAAAACCTTCATTTAGGCCCTCAAAATGGCCCCGAAAATTAAAAACTGTTAAAAATAGTAAATTGCCAAAATTGCCAGAAAACTATTTTGATCCAGTTGGAAAAGGTGGGTGGAAACCTATATATACTTGGATCATACATGCTCTAAGGGTTCCACTCACCTTTTTTTATTGGACTAATCGTTAGGTGCGGACACTAACAGATCTCCCTAGATCCACCTAGATCTAGAACAAAACAGGACAACACATGACTCTTTCCCTAAGTTATGACCATTGAATTAGCTAGTAAGGAGGAACAAGTAACATACCTTTGTATCACTTCCTAGGGTCTATGTTGCTCTCGCTTCACTCCGGCGCTCTCGTGAGGTCAATACCAAGACAACACAAACCAACCAAAGTGAAGATACCGAAATGTATTCAATCGTCAACTTATGCATATGATCAAGGAATTACACAATAAAGTAAGAATGAATTTATTGGAAAGGGACATGTCACTATATCATATTAATCGAAAGTAGAAGATACAACCTGATCGCCTTGATGTCACAAGCTTCCTTTCGATGACTCTTGGTTCCAACACACACTTGCTCGGTCCTTGCATGAAGAACATCCAATTGCTCTTGATAGACCTAGTAGAGTATCCAAGCGTTTGTTCAAGCTAGGTTCTTCACACAATTCCTTCACCAATTCTTCAATTAATATTTTTTAACCTTTTCCATGAGAATCCTATCAATATATAGGAGAGGATGAGATGGTTACATGGATGAGAATGATCCCACCAAATCAAGGAAACCAGTAAAATGATAACCATTCGAATGCCAACCCATTTTCTAGAAGATTCCCTTCTAGAACCCTCGAGACTTCTTCCTTTTTTCAAGCTTGAGAACAAGTTCAAACCCTAGGTATAGATCACAGTGTGAGAAGTTCTCACCCTATCTGAAGGTGGCCTGCGAGAATGGGTCATTCTCGCACCCTAGGCTATAAGCAGCCTGCAAACTCTCTTTAAAAGTATGTTTTCTGGAAGGAAATGAATGCCACTTTTCTCAGGAGAAAGTTCTTGTTAGGATCCTGAGTACACCATCGTCAATACACCATCAAGATGACCAAAATCATGGGTAATAGAATTCCCCCCAAAGTATGAGGCTGGAATCAGTGATAGCCGAAATACTTTGTAAACTGTGTGTGTGTGTCGGAAACTAGGAGCGCACCTAATCGAAAACTTGCAAACAACCAAGCATCTACAGAATATCATACTAGTTCTGAGGTAGGCATTCCCATACTCAGATCACAGACTGATTACATTATAAACATAGGTCATGGCCACCAATCATACACCGTGGATCCATTCCGTCAAAATATCGCATAGCCACTAAGAATACACTGTGGATCCATGCAAGAAAATTTAAATTGAGACGACATAGCCATGAGACATACAAAGTGGATATATGTTTTGACAAATTATACATATTCCATTTCAACCTAAACCAAAGAGATAAGACCCGGGGTCTTCAAACCCGTCACCTGAAAGTATGAATCTAACCATGTGATTACATGCACTGAAGTCGAACATGGTAGAAACCACTTGATTACCGGTCATTGATAATACCGTTAACAAGTGCGAGGGAAATCACCATTAATGTCAATGACTCCCAAGGTACACTAGTACAATCCACCGAATGTGAGTAAATGAGTTGAGGTCGAACATCCGACAAAATCTCCCGATTAGGGGTCAATGATGAAAACCCACTGTCGAAAGCGAGGAAACCTGCCATTGAGGCATGCAAGTTCCAAGGTACCAAAGAATTTCTAAGTCTTGTTTCCGGATAATGAGTTGGAGTCGATGGAACAAAACTCATCACAGGAGGGCCTTGATGTATCCCCCATCAATGACACAAAATGAGTAACAGATTTTGAAGGTGAAACAGAGTATGATGTAAGTTGGACTGGACACGGGGAAGGCCGACACAGAGAGAATGGACAATTGCAGATGGCCGACTCAATAGAGGTCTCAGATGAACTTCTATTGAACATATGAATGACACGACCAATGATTTGGCAACATTGACTCAAAGACGACTCAAGATATGACCTTGTAGCAAATCAAATCAGAGACAAATGGATTTCCCAAACTGGCTTCAGATAATGAATAGGGGGGTGTCATGTTCAAGAGCGTCACTTACTGCCAATAATACGAATACGAAAACACATCCCTTTCCCAAATTTTCCCCCACCATTTCTGGCGAGTACCTCTTTATTTTTACGCAAGATTGAGGAGGATAACATATTCTTGTTGATGTAAGCTCATCCTTCGGATGAGTCCTTCAAAGTATGTTTAACAAACCCTAGGAAGGAGTGGTTCGGTCCCATTACGGGTCTGTCGATGTTTGTTTAACGAGTCCAAAGATAGAAAACTTGAAGGTTTTTCATGATTATAGAGTCTGGAAAAACACTTAAAAGAGAACTCTCTCAGTTCCTTTTTCGTAAAATAGTCTGATGAGACCGAAAAAGAGATAAATTATCGCTCAACAGACGCTTTCTTCAAATACTTTAACGAGCGTGAAAAGAGCAAGGTCGCTCGGCAATCTTTTCATGTTTAGAGAGTCTGAAAAGAGCTTAAAGAGGACTCCAGGGGGGTTTCTTTTTCGTATAACCTTGTTGAGGTCGAAAAAGTGATAAAAGTGTGCTCGATCGCATTCTCATGTATTTTCGAGCATGAGAACGGACAAAGACCAAGCTGGAGGTTTTGTGCAAAAACCATAAAAAACAACTCAATCATGCAACGAAAAAGAAAAGAAATATATGTATCCCAGTGCATAAATTTCAAATTCATCATCTCTGCAAAAGTCACACTCATAAGGGTATTAGGCATTAGGTTTAATAAATAAAACAATTATAAAAACCCAACAAAAATGGTAAAAGTAAATATAAGTGGATAAAAGTTCTTTTTACCAGTCATTGTAACTTTGCAAATATTTTAGCCCAAAAACCCCTCTTTTTCCCTTGAATTTTGACGCTCGATTGCGGGAGGTACGAGCATCCATTCGAAGAACCATCTCTGACAGTGAGGTAAGCTCCTTGTCTTCTATCTTTTCATGGTTCAATTTTTCATTTTCATTGGTAAAATTCATGTTTTTGAGTTCGTTTTAGGGGTTAAATTTGCGCTCAGCCATTCTCGCAGGCCAGCCACACAGGACCTGTGAGAATGCCTCATTCTCGCAGGTGGCCCCAAAGACACCTGCGAGAACCTCACACTGTGACTAAAGGGCACCTGCAAGAACCACAAAGTGAAAAATTTCTTTGAAGTTTGCTCAATGAAAAATATACCAAGTCTTGAAGAGAGTTTTTGACCTTCTTCTTATGTTTCTTATGTAGGTATTTGGCTATCACCATGGTTCTGGAATGGCATGAAAGAGAGCATGAAGAAGATGATGCTATTTTCAGGAATAACCCGGTAACCATTGCCTCTTTGCAAGACTGTGGTCTCCTGAAATTCTTTCGTATCCTGGGTATGAGGGCCCAAGTCAGGCTATTGGAGTACCTTGTGCATATGTGGGATGTGGACCAATAAGTTTTCCACGTAGGGGTCCACACATTGTCCTTGGATATAAAGAACATTTACTTCTTGACAGGACTGTCACGATGTGGGTACCACGCGAGCTTGACTGGTAGCAGAGGTGGCGGGCTATCTATGAGTGAATATTGTTGTTTGTACTGTGTTCCAGAAGAGGAAAGGAGCAAGAGAAAAGTGGCCATTTGGGGGGTGCAGGATTTGACCCTTCGCATTATTTTGTTCACCATTTCTCATATGGTTGGGAGTTCTGCCCCTCACATGGTGCTCCAGAGTACTTTTAGTATGCCATAAAGTGTACTAAGCCTCGGGTCTTTAATTGGGCAGACACAGTCTTTCGTAGCGTGAAGAGGTAGTTGACCAAATGCAGGAGAGGCGACCTGAAGCAATTTGGTTACTAGTCTTTGTTGGTTTCCTTCTTTCTTAAGAGGGTTCCCTTACTGAGGTTGTAGGTTGAGTGGGGTCTAACGACTCCAGAGGATCCAAGAATGCTGAGGTGGTGTAACCTCATGGCCAGGCATGTAGCTGGACCAATCATCAAATACAATGATTCCTTCTTTGACTGGTTGCGACCATAGATGTTGATGGTCGATGATTATGCCTATGGCAGGTTGGATTTCCAAGGAGATCCAGACTTGGCCTTGCCCAAGGGTGCTCAGTGGGGAGATCTCGGTAAGAAGTACACATTTTTTACTTTTTAAATGTTTTTGTGAATTTTATCATATGCAAATGCTTTTATGTTCGTTCAAGGTCTAATTACAATTTTTTTTTTTGATGACACAGATGTGGGGTCTTCTCGACCTCCAGGTACTTCTGCTATTTAGAAACGAGGAGAGGTGGCTCCAGTGCCATGATGGGACGCTGAAGATTATGAAGCGATGGAACAAAACCTGGAGGGTTTGACAACAGACATTCCAGACATGCCTCTTGGAGAGGTTTCGCGATGTTATCAGCATCATACAGTAGGGGTGTCAGAGTCTGTTGGCCGACTTCTTTGTAGGGTTTCCCGAGCAGTCGTGTGTTACCATAAATGTCATTCATGATGTCACTTTGTAGAAGCTATGAGCTTCAGATTTTGAAATTTTGGTTCTCGGACAGAACGTTTTTTGTAAAAAAAAAACTTTTTGATTGTTATATATACATATGGCTTCTATCAGCTTATCTTGTGGTGTGTGATGCTTGTGATGTGTTTGATTTCTAAATTACCCAAATGTATGTCTAATACATAGTTAGTTAATGCATCAGTTAATGTATTTAGACATCTAGGAATATGTTGATATTCAATATAATCAAAATAACGTTCCAAGAGGCGAATTCGCAAATACACCCGTAACAAAGTAGGACTTTGAATAGCATAGACATTACTTAAATGTAGTACTATGAGATGCGAATCGAGTTGCACAACCAAGTGACGGATACCGAGCGAGATAGCATCAATCAACAATTTGATAACGACGCTATACTCTGCAATATTGTTGGTTGCACGACCGAGGCAGACACCTCGTAAAGTGACAAGTTTGTTTGTATGGGTGTAAATTGCCCATGCAACAGAAGAAAGGTTCTGAGTACTATGGCTAGCGCCATCAGAAAAGCCAAAGTAGGGTAGCGAAGACTCCGACATCTAGAAATCAAACACAATGTCACATAAGGGCAGAGACCAGATAACGACAAAAGAAAACTATAGCAACACACAAGAAGTATGATACAATAAAAATACAAGTACTCGTGTGCAGGTGATCTTATGCATAGTATTTCTTCAAGTACAACCCATTTCTGGGTTCACTCAAAGGGATACCATCATAATCTACTAACTCATAAGCTCCTTTTTCCAAAAATCGTCTAACGATATAAGGACCTCGCCACATGGCTTCAAATTTTCCAGCTCCTAGCATATCTCGATCTTGTTCGTAGAGGAGAACCAGATCTCCTTCGGAGAAAATGTGAGGCTTGACATGTTTGTCGTATTGGGCCTTGACACATTTCTTCTGGGCTTCTATGACTAGGGTAGCATCGCGTCGAATTTTGTCTAATCGCATAAGATACAATAGACGTTCTTCCTCAGTAGAAGTGTTTGGTAGGAGCTCAACAACTAGTTTTAAAGAGGGTATCTCGCATTCGATCAGGAGAATGGCTTCCAAACCATAGACTAACTGGAAAGGTGTAAAAATAGTAGTAGACTTAACGGATGTCCTGTAAGCCCACAATGCTGAAAACAACATTGTCTGACAACTTGTTTTGTGAATCCCTATCATTCGTCAGAGCATAGTTATGAGAACTTTTTTAATCGCTTCGACTTGGCCGTTGGCTTGTGGGTAATAGGGCATTGAGTTTTCATGGCGAATACCCAACCTTTCAGTGAGTTCAGACATCATGAAGTTTCTAAAGTGGCTACCGTGATCAGTGGCGATAGCCTGAGGAACACCAAAATGAGCTATGATGTGATTAAAAATGAATAATGCTACAGTCTTTCTAGTATTGTGAAATGTCGACATCACCTCGACCCATTTCGTAAAATAATCTACGACTACAATAATGTATCCATGCCCCCCAGCCGAGTGGGGCTGACATGTCATGAAATTGATGCCCCATTTCAAAAAGGGACCAACGGAGACCACAGGGTGAAGAGGAGTGGGATCTGACCGTGTCTTATGATTATAGGTCTGGAAAGCGTGGCATTTTTGGATGGTGATTATGCAGTGGTTAAATAAAGAAGGCCAAAAATATCTTGTGCGTGAGATCTTCTGGGCAATAGCATACGCAAACATATGACCACCACAGGCTCCAGAATGGAAGTCATTTAAGGCTTTCTCAGCTTCGTCTAATGTGAGGCAGCGTCGAAAAACTGAGTCAATCCCACGACGATAAAGAGTATCCCTGAGGATAATATATTGATGGGCTTGGTAGCGTATTCGATGTCGGTCAGTACTGGACAAATTGGGCTGGAAAGTCTGGGTTTGGAGATATATATCATATATGATGATATCACCATACCAAATATCATAAGAACTAATTAGGAAAAGGGATTCATCAGGTAATGAATCAACTACTACGTTTTTTGTTCCAGAGTAGGGAAAGTCACATATCAACTCGACAAACACTAAGGACTACTTGGACTTTGCTCATTCGAATTCCAAGTCAAAATCCTGGAGTATCACGATCCATTTGGAGTATTTTCCCCCTAGAAATTGACGTGTGAGAATGTGTTGCATAGGGTTGCAGTTAGAAATCACTGTAGTCTTGTGAGAGAGGATATAGTGCCAGAAGCATTGAACTTCTTGGACGGCTGCCAAGGCCAATTTTTTGACATGTAAATACTTGGTTTCGATAGGCGTTAGACTTCGACTCAAGTAATATATAACATGTTTGTCATGAGAATCATCCTCTTGGACGAGAACCATAGCAATGGTGTAATCCTAGGCTGCGAGGTAGAGGAAATAATCGTGACGGTAATCGGGGGGGAAGAGAAGCAGAGCACGTGTCAGGGACAGTTTCAAAGCTTCGAAGGCTTTGTTTGTTATGGTATCCCAAATGAGCTCAGACCCCTTTTTGAAGAGTTGCGTAAATCCACGAGTTATCTGTAAGTTTTAAACCTATGAAGTAAAGCAATGCATATAGATTCTTAAGCAATACAGAAATTAATCAATCGCTCATACACAGAGTACACATAGATTTTATACCGGAAACCCTCAACCGGGAAAACCTTTCTTATTTTCATTATATCTTGAATTTCACCATTCTCCATACAATATATACATTTTTTTTAGGTATTATGTAGATACCAAAACCCTAATCCCTTAATCCGGGATTAATTTACAAATCCGCTAAAAATAGCAAAAACCGCCCAAAAAAAAATTTCGGGGTGCTGCCCCGAACGCTGCGCGTAAACAGGGGGGGAATACCTGCCCCCCTCTGGGACCCCCCTAGGAAAGTGCCCGACACACATGGTAGAGCTCTAGATGAAGGGATCATCAAACACAGTTTTCGTATCTGACACACCCACACACACACACATGCAAAGAATATAACACATACCCAACATTATCTCGGCGTAGTTCGGGATGAAACGACGAAGAAAGTTTGTTTTCCCTTGCAAACTTTGTAACTGGTGAAGTGTAGAAGGAGTAGGGAGATTAAGGATCTTGACCTTTAAAGGATCTACCCTGATCCCTTGACGTGAAACAATAAAGCCTAGAAGTCGGTCAGATTCCATGCAGAAAACGCACTTGTGAGGATTCAAGCGTATATGGTAAAACCGACAGCGGACGAAAATAGATCGAAGGTGGATTGGATGATCGACTCGACGCATGGAATGAGCAGGTAATTTGTCAATATATGGTTGCACGATGTGCTTGATATCATGGAAGGCATAAGACATAGCACGCTGAAAATTTGCGCCAGCATTCTTGAGACCGAAACGGAGCTTCCAATAGGCGAAAGTGCCCCAAGGAAAAATAAAAGTCATCTTGTGTTGATCCTCATGAACAATATTGATTTGATTATATCTGGAGAAACCATCCATCAGAGAGAAGATTTCACTTCCGGTGCAATCGTCGACAATCTAATCGACGAAGGGGGTAGGAAAGTTGTCCTTAGGACAAGCTTTGTTAATATCCCTATAATCAATGCATACGCGGATTGTGCCTTGTTTCTTGTTGATCGAGACAAGATTGGAAACCCAGTTAGTGAGGGCCACTGGGTAAATAAATCCGTCTTTGAGAATTTTCTCGACTTCAAGCTTGATAGCAGTCGCTTTACATGGGTGAACTGGACGAAGGCATTTCCGGACGGGTTTAGCGTCTATGTATGTCTTGATCTCATGTATTACAATGTCAGGGTCGATACTTGGCATTTATTCGTAGCTCCAGGTGAAGACGTCACAAAAATATTTGAAAAGGGATGTGTAGGTAACGATTTCATCATAGGAACACGAAGCTCCGATATGCACATTTTTTACAATTCTAGGTTTGATGGATATTGTTATAACCCTATAATTCATAGGATCATCTGTTGACTAGAAATTTTTCACTCTGGGTGTATAGGTTTGCAAATAATATTTCATCTCTGCAAATTATTTTCAAGGGAAACAATGCACAAAATCCACATAATGCACTTATCCTGAGTTTTGGAGAAAATATGACTTTGCGCTCACAGAGTAAAGACATTTTTCGGACCCCCCCGAGCATTCTACGTTTAATGGTCTGGGGGGGGTTCGGAATCGGGTATAAAGAAGGCGCGCATCTGAACGACTGAGAGGTCGGTGCATAGATCTACAGTTGAGATTGAATTTCGGACCCCCTCGATCGTTCTGCCTTTAACGATTGGGGGGGGGGGTCCGGAATGAAGCAGTTTTCCCGGCAGGCCCTGTCCCAACATGTCACCCATCCATCGCATGGGACCTCCTCTGCTCCATACCACTTACTGCTTACAATCCTTCCCACTTACCATTCATCATTTCCTGACATACCCTGTCACCTCATGACATCATCCTCCTTTTCCCGCCACCCATTCACGAATAAATGAACTTAGGATAAAAAGAAAAATCAAATAAGTTAGATTAATTAATAATGTTAGTATAATTAGTTAAAAAACCTAGATTAAATCTTGTTAAAAATTAATTAATTAATTAATTGATTAATTAATAAATTAAGTTAATGTTTTATTAATTAATATCAAACACAAAACAATAATATATAAAAAAACAAAATTAATAAACCAAACAAAACTTAAACAAACAAATAATATAATAAAAATATAATATAAAACAATTAAAAAACATATAAAAATAAAACATTAAATACAATAAAATCAAAACATATAAAATAAAACATAAAACAAAATATTAAAAACAAAACATGCAATAAATAATAGTAAAAACAAATAAAAAAAACTAAAAAAAAACCTACGTTATCCTAAGTCTACCCCACCCAAAACCCCCTGCACATTTTCATACATCCACATACCCTCCATTCATATCAAACAAAATCAACGGGCATAAAAAATTCCGGACCCCCCCTCACCATCCGGAACTTCACGATAGGGGGGGGGGGGGGGGGTCCGGAATGATGGTTTCCCAATACCACCCCCCATCCATGTGTCTCCTCCTTATTCCATAGAACCCCCCCAAAAAAAAAACTGCTTACCACCTCAGGGGGGGTCCGGAATACCACCAATCATGAAAAAAAACGCTTTTTCAATTTTTTGCCAATTTTTGTCTGTTCAGCATGTCTTCGTCCAAGGCCGTTTTTGAGAAAATGAAAACGAATTTTAAGAAACTGAGAGAGGTTTTTGTCCGTAATGGGATGAATAACAAAAAACTCTCTCAGTGTTTTCACAGGTTCCACGAGCAGGGAGAATCGAATCCATCTTCGAGGCCCTTTTTCCATATTTTCGCTTTTCCGTTACAGTCCTGATTTTGCGGGAGCTGTTACGGCCAGCTGGGGACGAATTTGGCGAAACCGAAGGAGGTGTTTGTCCATCACATGACCATATACAATATCCTCCTTCATTTTTTGTCCAGGTGTCATCGTTGAAGAGAAACACATGTCTGTTCGGACCCCTTTTTCACAGAAAACCGGTCCGTCTTTCATGGTAGAGAGTTGCAAATTTTGTGGGATTGGTGGCTATTTTTGGCCGAGGCGGTTACAACCAACTCTCAAAACTAATGGGGAGGTCTATCCTATTTATTTAGAGATGATTTTTAATGTAAAGGTTGATCATTCAGGGAATCAGGATCGAGTTTTTTGTAAAGAAGCTCACTGAACTTTCTTTATTTTCATCATTTCAATAATACAATCTCAACAGCTACAGGATTCATGTGTCATTTTTGGTGGTGATGTTTTCCTCATTCATTATAATTTGTTTCTGTTTTATTTATTAAGTTATTCATACTCTGACTTATGCAAAGAAGTTCTAAGAATAGAATTTGTTGAGACATACACTCTGTTTCTGGCTTTGAAATAATTATCGATTGTTTTCTCCTCAAAGGTTAATTTCAGGATTCTTGATTTCCCTGTCATTGCCTGGTCCTCTCATCTTTCTCCTCTAAATCCAAAATCAAATTCAAATAATCCACCAAGAGTGCCTACCTTGCCCTGTAATGTTGTCTGTAGAACTTGTTTTTGATTGAGCTTCAAATAGTGACTCCATAGCCCAATGGCCCTTTTCTCTTACTCCAACCAAACCAATTAGAAAATCCATAAACAAACCCGTTTTCTTCATATCTATCCTAATATTCTCTTCAAACAAAGTTATATCAGACATAGAGATCCCTCTCTAAGTCTTGGAGGGCTAGATCCAATACTCGAAGTGGTTTTGATGTTGCCTCTGTGACTGCCTCTTCAGCCTTGGGCAAATTACAGAGTGCTAACAGATATGTCAAGGGGAATAGTGGGTGAGATATTGCTTAAGTTCCCTTCGAAAAACACATCGTGTGTGGACTCGGGAACAGTTGAAATGACGACAACGATCGACGGGGTCGAGATCCGTTGGTAGTTCTCGATGGTATGTTTCTCTAGGAAGAGGATGGAACAGTGATGTCCATCATCCCAAGGGGTGTCTTCCATGAAAAACATGATCATCTTGTCTGTGGGAAAAATGACATGGAAAGGATCTAGAGATAACTCACCAAAAGAGGGGCTAGAAGGGGTTGTCGATTGAATGGCCTGATAGGCAGATTCGACTGGACTTAAAGGCATTTCATCGTTGTAACGAAGATGATCACCAGGGTCAGGTACCATCCATGGGTCGTGAGACATAGGGGTTCCATGATTCGAGGTGGATATCATGTTGATTGAAGTGACATATGAGTGTGGAACATCAGGTGGTGAAATGGGAAAAGTACCCATTAACGAAGAGCCTTTGAGAATACCTACACCGATGTTCTCGTAACTTGGTGGGGTTTTAGCGATGAACAGTATGTTGCCAGTACGCATATCTAAGTTAAAAAAAGCTAATTGGTCGACGGTGATGACCTTTCCTTGATGTGGGAAACATAAAACACGAAAAAGAGTTGACACAACTGCGCGCATGGAATCGATCTAGCTATGGCCAAGTAGAAGATTGTAATCAAGAGGAGCGTCAAAGACTTCCACTTCAACTTGGACCATTTTACCTTCTAGCATGATTAGCAACAAAGGAAGGACACCATAAGGCTTAAAACTGGAGCCATTGAAGGCTTTGAGCGTGTTATGGGATTCAGTCAAAGAGGGAGAGTCAATGGCTTTCCAGCAGGTAACAAACATGACACACGTCGAGGCACCCTCGTTGATAATGGTTCTACAAATGTTTTTGTCGGAGACAATCACTTGGATTTGGAACGCGAGTTGAGGGGGTAACCTTGGAATGTGATCTTCCAAGTCAAAAATTATTAAAATCGTGTTCATCGGGTCGATTGCACCGATAGCTTTCAACAGTTCCTTTCGTTGTGTAGGACAACTTTGAAGGACTTCGAGGGATGACATCGCAGAAGGTGCTTGAGCCAGATCTTCAACAATTGCAGTTCTTGGCAGCACGAGCATGAGGATTGAAAGTTGATTTCCAAACGATGCCCTTTGGAGGGGGTCGAAGAATGGTGTCAAGGCTTGGTCATTCGAGATGAAGAGGACCGTTGGTAGGCGGAGTCACAGAAGAGGGTTGTACCAATGAAGGAGGTAGATCATCAACCTTCTCTTTAGAGGGAGAATAATCTTTGGCTCGAGTGGTGAGTGCAATGTCATTCTTCTTTGAATCGCCAGTACACATCAATACATAAGACGTAGTAGAAGGGGAAGGTTGGTCATTAAAGACCAATTGGGCATGTTGTTGAGAGGGGAAGGGTTGGGGCAAAATGACCAGAGTGGGTGGTTTCAGGGCCCCTTGAAGGAACTTAGTGACCTCGACGCGTCGTGGACAATCCTTTGTGTAGTGATCGTCACCACAGATAAGACAAGGGTATCGAGGTTTGCGCTTATCCCTATCGTCAACAGCTGGAGTTTTGGTTCTCTCTGCTTGAGAAGTATTTTTGTACTCATTATTCTTACCCTTTCCCTTTCTGGATTTGTTTTTACCAGCTGGGGTAGATTGAACAACATTTACCTCAGAAGTCTTGCCGGTGGGAGGGGTAGGAGATGGAGCATTTTGAACATTAGAATAAGCAGGTTTGGGGTTGTTGCTCGAGGTGAAAAGTGGTTGGGCATGGAAGGTGCCAATCACATTGTCGGTTGCATGAGAAGAAGTCAGAGTAGTTGAAGTGGCAGAAGTGGAAGGACGAGGTGCATTAGGGAGTAAGTCGTAAAGAGTACTCATTTGTGAGTAAACGAGGTCAAGGTATTGAGCACGACTTATGGCTTGTTCTTCTGTGACAACTCCACCCATGGAGATATCATGACCGATGTTGTTCATAAATGATTTTGTGAACCACTCTACCAACAACTGATTGAGAAGTTCGAGTTTGATGAGATGTCGTCTCCGTCGCCACTCATGAATGTGATCGGATATATGAGTGACTTTGTTTTGTTTGAAAGAACTCAAAATATTGATCCCTGTTTTATTGTGGATCGGTAACTGGTAGTAAGTGAGGAAATCCATAGCTAGGGTGTTGAAGTCGGCGAAGAAACCTCGTGGTAATTCTATATACCAGTTCGTGGCAGAACCTGTGAGAGTTCTTTGAAAAAGATGTAAATGAATAGAGTCATCCATCAAGGAGTTGGATGAGCACAATAGGTGAAAAGTCATGACATGATTGTTCGGGTCCTCTCCTACTTTGCCATCGAATTTAGGGATGTGAGAGGGTAGCTTGGCTGGTATAGCGGGCTAATGAGGAGAGTGATGGATTGGATCATTTAAAATCCTTGACAGATCCGGGAGGTCCAAAGTGGCCAAGAAGTGTAATTGTCTATTCACATGCGGGTACTAGTGGCTCTAGGGAGGGAGTCTCGTTGGCAAACCAATGGAACCATAAGCAGTCTGCATATAATGTGAAGACCCAGGTAGATTCGGTGGTTGTTGTGGAGGAAAGTAACTCATGGGATTGTATCCTTGAATAGGGACGTGAGTTTGAGCATTCAAGCCCCAAATAGGATTGGACATACCTGGATATGGTTGGCCTATACTAGGGAGTATAATGGATGTAGCTGGAAGCTATTGCCCCCCAGTCGATTGAGGATTATGTTGTATCAGATGGTTCCAATACTGGACCAAGGATGGAGGTATGTTTTGTCCGTAGGGTGGGGTCGGTGGGGGTTATCCTCCAATCGGGGGTTGATTTCCAATTGGGGGTTGCGTTCCAATTGGGATTTGTGTTCCAATAGGAATTTTCCCTACAAGGGGGGGTTGAGTCAAACCTCCTTGGTGAAATTTTCCACCAACAGGAATCTGGTAATTTGGTGTGAACGATGGAATAGTGACACTAGGATTAGTGCTGCCGGTAGAGGACGAGAAAGGTCCTCCGAAAGGGGGTTAAGGAAGTGTCGGAATGAAGCCGGGAGGAGAGTGCCCAGAAGAAGAGGGACCACCAGGAGTTCCATATGGAGTTTGCGTAGGAGTGGGAATAGAAGCATTCAACGCATGGTATCCAGGTGGAAGCGTTGGGGTGACACTGGGCGAGAGCAGTGTGTCGATGGGGGCTTGACTAGCCGCTGTAATCCTAGTGTGAATACTCATAGTATCTGTGTAATGGACCATTTCTATAGGGACGGTCAAGATGTGGTCAGCTCACGGAGCTTCTATACCAGGAAAATAATAAGCAGTAATAAAAGGTATTGTGTCTACGTCAGAGGTTTCAGGGAATGTAGGTGAGATGGTGATTTCAACACCTGATCCTGCACCAAAGAGATCTCGTCTAAAAATGCCAGTAGTCCAAAAAGGATCTTGGCCTTCATGTCCTGGAAAAGGTCCAATCGGTGATCCAGAAGACAAAACAACTAAGTCTCCAGAAGAATTCACTCACATAATACATCTCTCAGAATCGGGGTGAAGTCGAAAGTCGTCTCGAGAATTGGTAATTCAGAACCATTCTATAGAGTCAGTTCTTTCCACTTGTGGAGTGGTGACATATTGGACTTCACTCTGTTGAGGAGAGCCCTTAGGTGAGCTGGTAGGCAGGGGTTGAGAACCTTCCATATTTTCTGGAGGTAAGCCCTGCATTCTACGTGAACGATGTGGAGGGTCTATTGTGGACGAGTTACAAACTTACGAAGAAATTCCTATGGTCAACTTGGGTAAACAAACAACATGCACTAGTAATAAATCTAAGAAACAACACCAAGCAAACAAGACCTTCTAATTTCAAATGTCACTAGTTGGTGATGAAATCCAACGTTGCAACCACGAGACGAGAAGGGGCTGGGCTAGGGTGGAAAAGTTACATTCATGACCTGCTTAACGAACTTACACCCTAGTGCAAGCTCCCACACATAATTATGGGTATACCCTCCAAGGAACCTGAGTGAGTTTGGCCAACGTCAATTCCAGGTACCATGAAGACTTGCCCCTTCATAGTCACCTTGTGTAAGACCCTAAAAAGATAGGCCACTGAGGTTACCACTGATAACAATAAAGCCTGGGGGGACAGTCGGCAGTCCGATCCACATGCAAGGGTAGGGAATCTAGCCCGAAATCAACTCAAGAGGCTTCCACTCATCATTGTGGGTATACCTCTAAGTGACCCCCGTAATACGTGCAATATCTACACCGATATCAACAAAGCAGGGTGAGCAACTCTGTCAATATCAATGCGACCTCGTGTTTGACCCTTATGTGAGATGGGCTTCCTAGGACAGAATGTTATAAATGGAATTTTGACACTCCTTAACACAAGATGCTATTGTGTGTTTTGTGCTTTGGAGAGTGTAACTCTCTACCTATTCCAAAGCTCTAGCCTTGCTAATTGTTGGTGTAATAGAGTCCTAGAAAAGAGTTACTAGTTAAATTTTAAAATTACGCAATATTTTTAAGGGTTGTTGTTACTCAAAGGAAACGTAGGTGAAAACGATGTTGTGTGAGACTCTGACCCAACAATGCATAGATAGGAATGAAGTATATCAATTTTCGTTCGATGAATCCTGTGTACAGGAGGGAAAGAGAAGCGTTCCAAAACAATCTTGAACTACAATACACAATCTTCTTTAAAATTCAATATCAACGAATCACGCAATAATGACAATTCTCTATTTGTTCCTTTTCAACAATTTCAACAATTGATTTTCAATATTTTCAAAACGAAAATGCTTTTAAAATAAAAATGTTTTTTACTTTTCAAAAAGGATCTACACCATGGTGGTATAAGTAAGGAAAACCAATAACTGATGAAAAAGCAATAAACAAAACCCAAACCAATCTTTCAATGGAGACAAAAACGACAAGCAGAAAAAACTAGTCTTTTCAATTTCATGAGAACAATGATCTTCCAAATAATGAGCAAATGAGAAAGAAAAAGAATCCCAACTTTCAAATCGATCACCAACTCCTAACCAAACAAGTACTCAAATTCCAAGATCAGAGAGTATACCCTTGTGAAGAAAAGTCAAGAGATGAGAGTTGAGAAAAAGATGGACAAGAAGAGCCTTTGATTTCCAAAGATTGATCGTGCACAAAATACGAAGACAAGAAAACATCAACCAGTGGTCCAAGAAGTTCTTTTCAGACACCTATACTGATTTGGGCATCTGAGCATGCAAAAACCTTAAATCCAAAAAATTTGAAAGAGGGTTCGCAGGCTATCAGTAATACATAGTGCGAGAAAGGAGCATTCTCGCAGGATATCTTTGAGAAGGGTGTGAGAACCTTGCACTGGACTTAAAGGCAGAGTGCAAACTGAAGGTGTTCTTGTAGGCCACTGTGGGGTTCAGTGCGAGAAGGCCTAAAACTAGGAAAAATTTTGGAAAAAGACAAGAATTTTGAAGGGACTTCTGAACCCAGAGAGTCTATCAGGGTGTCCTGAAGACTCAAAGATTGATAGAAATGAAGAAAGGTAAGGCAAGAGAAAATGGCCAAGGAAAACACCAAAAACCATGAAAAAATGGGTTGCATCCCCAGTGGAGTCGCCAATTTTTTTATCGGACTAATCGGTAGGTGCAGACACTAATAGATCTCCCTAGATCCACCCAGATCTAGAACAAAACAGGACAGTACATGACTCTTTCCCTAAGTTACGACCATTGAATTAGCTAGTAAGGAGGAACAAGTAACATACCTTTGTATTGCTTCCTAGGGTCTCTGTTGCTCCCACTTCGCTCCGACGCTCTCCTGAGGTTAAGACCAAGACAACACAAACCAACCAAAGTGAAGATAGCAAAATGTATTCAATCGTCAACTTATGCATATGATCAAGGAATTACACAATAACGTAAGAATGAATTTATGGGAAAGGGACATGTCGCTGTATCATATTAATCGAAAGTAGAAGATACAACCTGATCGCCTTGATGTCACAAGCTTCCTTTCGGTGACTCTTGGTTCCAACAAACACTTGCTCGGTCCTTGCATGAAGAAGATCCAATTGCTCTTGATAGACTTAGTAGAGTCTCCAAGCTTCTGTTCAAGCTAGGTTCTTCACACAATTCCTTCACCAATTCTTCAATTAATCTTGCTTAACCTTTTCCATGAGAATCCTATCAATCTATAGGAGAAGATGAGATGGTTACATGGATGAGAATGATCCCACCAAATCAAGGAAACTAGTAAAATGATAACCATTCGAATGCCAACCCATTTTCTAGAAGATTCCCTTCTAGAGCCCTCGAGACTTCTTCCTTTTTCCAAGCTTGAGAACAAGTTCGCACCCTAGGTATAGAGCACAGTGCAAGAATTTTTCACCCTATCTGAAGGTGGCCTGCGAGAATGGGTCGTTCTCGCACCCTAGGCTATAAGCAGCCTGCGAACTCTCTTTAAAAATATGTTTTCTGGAAGGAAATGAATGCCACTTTTCTCAGGAGAAAGTTCTTGTTAGGAGCCTGAGTACACCATCGTCAATACACCATCAAGATGACCAAAATCATGGGTAACACCTTTGATTCAAATTTTAATTACGCAACATGCCCTTCAAGATGCATTATGGGCTCCAAGGGTGCCACTCGCCTTTGACTAGTTTTGGTAGTTGTCCAAACCTTGGATTCAATACTCCATTTAGGTGACCTTGTTAGAGACTAAGGGAATCTAAGGAATAAGGAACCTAGCTTATTGCGAGCCCCTTAGAATCTTCATGAGTGACAATCTTAGTCTTCCCTCACGACATCGTGAATCTCTAGAACTAGGTAATTGTTAACCTACAATCTGAGCCATGGTGGGAATTCTAGTAGGTTGTGACAAGGTTTCTTCCACACCCTTCCCTCAATATCTAGTTATTTTTCATGGCCTCTTTAGTCCTTATGTGATTCTAATTAGCAGGAAATTGTCATCTTGCATCCATCAACGAAACATTGTCAATGATCCATAAACAAAATCATAATATACCTGATCATATGTCACATATGCATAAATGAAAATACCCAAACCAATATAGTCCACTCCTTGACTCGATCTAGAGTCCAAGGAGGTCCATTGATGCCACTGGCATCCTCAATATGTCAAGTGTCCTGCACACTCAAGGGAAACTCGTCAATAACATATGTGAATACATATATATCAAATAACATAACATCATAAACTATCAACATCATCATAAAAATCCATAAGCGAACAAACAACCATATACTAAAAATGGATCACTTTGACGCAAGTGTCCTCAAATAATAAGTCAATAACATGTGCTCGTAAGAGAAGAATGTTACAGGGAGTGTTGATAAAGGTCATAAATTCTCTATAATACACTATGGGGGAGTGTTGATTCTTGGAAGTGTTGGAAAACCACCAAAATTTACCCAGATTTAGCAAAGGTTAGGTCAATGACTATATAAACTTCACAATGAAGTAGAGGGAATAAGAATGATTCAAAATCAAGCATAAAATAATATCAAATAAAAAACAAGTCTAAACAGGGACTATATGAACCAAGGGAACACTAATCAAAGTTCTTCCCTAGTGGACTCACCATTTGTATGTTGTGAGAAATTTCAACCTTCGAACAGGTTGAACTCTCCTTTGGAACAAGAAGCCTTATTTGGTCCAAAGACAGAAGAAAATGAAAGGAAAATAACATCCCATTAGACCTATCTTGACAAACATAAATGAGAAGGAAGAGAATGTGGCGTACCTTTCTATGATGTTCATCCTCACCGCTCCAACCTATGACCTTGATCTCCAAGCTCCTAGGTGCAAGACAAGATCTCCAATGGGAAAAAATGAATCTTGTTTGTCTAGTCTATGTGGTTAATGAAAAATATCTATCTACGATGACTGAAACAACAATAGACAAGCATATTTTTGAACATGTACACTTGAAGGCAATAGGCCAATTTTATATTAATGAAAAGAGAATAAAAAAATCACTTACAAATCACCTTTGACGTTGCAAAAAATTATCCGAGCTCTACAGTCCATCCCTTGCATGAATTTCTTAATATCATAATGATGATGCTTCAATGGATTCCTCCCCCCTTCACCGTGGAAATTCCCTCATTATATAGGATTGGGAGGTTTAACCACCATGAGATCTTTTGGGAAATGGTTGAGGGTTTTACTCCATCAGTTGGGATTTTTATTCTTGAGGTTTCCTAGGATCGAACCATGTAGGGTAACTCAAATCCTTGACCCAAAAAAACTTGAATCTCCTCTGATTCTTCCCTTAGAAAAAGGTGGGATGGTTGTAACTCCCTTTGCCCACATCAATGCTCCCTCATAAATGAACATGTTATCACTGTACTAATTTCTTGTAACCCAAAAGTCAAGATTTAGAAGGGTGCCAAATTAGTATAAACGAGTGATAGACTGGCGGGCTAAGTATTGTGAATATCTTATATTTATTGGATCCGATGAACTACAAATCATGTGCGTGGCTAATCGATGGTCGTAAGTTGTATCAGGCCTAGAACTAGCTCAAGTTTTAAACCCTTGAAGGTGGGCCGATCAAAATACCATAGTTTTATGTCGAAGCTATGTGGCGCCCCTAGACATATATCGAGGGGAAAAGCAATTGAGCTCGAAACCGCTAAAATACACCCTAATCTCATGTGTCAAGACATCATTTAATGTGTCATGTCCAAGATAACATGTGGAAAAGGAGGGTTGACGACTGGTCAAATCACCTCGAAGAACTTGTCTAAGTATTTTTCATCTGTGTGATGCCAAGTGAACGCCGCCAAAGGATTGATGTGAAAGCTTATCATTTGAAATCAGAGGCTAAACTTGATAATCCATAGTCCTTTCTAGTACTTTCATCAGTAACCTATGATTGGTTCTAAATGACAACTGCCTTTAAAAATGATGATGACATTACTTTGTTTTGGGAAATTGACGTGCCATTCCTGAACGGGATAATTACAAACCGAATCAGCTTCTTAATTTCTGTAAAATTAAGGGAGATAAGCTCATATTTTCTTGAAAACTTGGAATGATGGATAATACAGATCAAATGGTCCCTAGCGAACTAGGATTTTCAACTAATATGACAAATTTGTAATTAAAGAAGAAAGAGAAGTTGGTTGGACAAATATTAGCAACAAAATTTCATACAAAGTCTGTTGAAGAGCCAGAAAAGGATAAAGAGGTCATATTAAATCCCATCATGAAAGATTTAGTCATCAACAAATACACATATGAGAACCATACACAAGCTATCAAGAGGAAGCAGAGCAAGAGATAGAAGATGAAGATTAAAGATGAGATGATTGAGAGCGTTGGAGAAAACCAACCTGCATGGATTGACACTTTAAAGGAAGAAATTGCTAATCTTAAATAGTGTTCAAGCTAAATTAAGTATGTTTCAGAAAATTTTGTAATGATATAGAAATGTTGCATTCAAAGAAAGAATCTCAAATATGTCAGTTTTGTTTATAATGCTCCTTGTAAAATAGGAGTATAGTTTTTATACATTACTCCTTTTTGTAACTGATGTCTATTTTTGGGACTTTGTTGAAGTTGATTCAATTTGAATCCTAGATGTAGTTTGTCTATATATATTATTCCAAATATAAATGAAAGGGATTGATCGGAGAGGGAGCTACCATCTTAGCAGGAGGACATTGTAATTGCCTGGATCTAAATTGAATATATAACGCAGAAGCGTTCTGAATTTTTTATGAAAAGATTATAATGGTTGTTATATGAGTTATGTTTTCTCTCATAGTGTGTATTTCTTGTGTCTTTAAAATTCAATCTACATTTTCTTCTATTTAAATTGGAGAGTTAAAGGTCTGGAATTCATATTATGACGCTCTTGGCCTAAGCAATTTAAACTATGTAATTTTCTCCCTAGATAATTCAAAATTCATTTCAATAGTACTCTGATGCAGTTATTTGTTTCCCCCTTCTTCTTACCACTCTTCTTAAACTCAATTTATAACTCAGATTCATTACCTCATTTATCCTTTCTCCTCTAAAGATTTCTAATGGCCTTCCATTTCCTTATTCATTTTCGAATCCATATCCCTAAGTGTTCCTCCCCTTCTCCACCAACAACCTTATAAAAATCTCCCAAAACAAACCAAATCTAGCCACTGATTATCAAATAAATACCCAGTGACATGAGAGATCCCTCTATGAGCTAAGCAGGCTAGTGCCCAACTCTAAAGTAGGTTGAAACAATTACCTCTGTTGTTTGTCTATCAGCCAGACAAAACTTTATAGAGTTCTAACATTCTAGCATAGTTGTCGGGGGCGAAATTGAAAAATTCTCCCTGTGAAAGTACAACATGGTTGAGTTCTAAGGTCTGAGAGAAGCATACAATTAGGCACATATTCGTTGAATTCCTTCTCTGGTGACTCCACACATCAAAAAATCATTTTGAAGGTGATTCCACAGGTATAAGAATCCATAAATTTAAATTTTAACTGGTGACTCCATTCTCAATGCAGAATCTAGCTTCTAAAATATCACTGGCGACTCCACTACTCGAAGATGGGACTCCTGAGAGAGGTATGAAAAGGCATCATGGAAGAAAATAAGTACTTCAAATCAGGTTTTTTCCAAAACATTATATGGTTCATTGTATATTACCTCTGGTCCTTTCTTGAACATGTTAAACAAGTTTTTCTTCATCTACCACATGAAAATGATGATCATGATAATCCCGAAGTTGCATACCCTCCCCTCAAAATTATACAGATATCCCATCAATTTTTTGATGATTTTGATCAAAATATCCCATCTGAGTCATATCATAACCCCAACCAAATTGACAATCAAAACTAACATTTCACTTGATCCAACACCCTCCAAGACCCAACACATATACATACCTTTAAGATTACCTCACACCCTCCATGATTTTCCTCCAAAGCACCATGAGTACCTACCTATGCTTGATGGAGAAATGGGTACCACCACAGCTAAAAAACACCTCCAAAGGTTTCAACATTTTATAGACTTATTCGAGATTGACCATGAGAGGAGATACCAAAGAATGGTTTAAACATTTGCAGCCAGAGACAATTAGCTCATGGGAAGAATTGAAGAATAAATTTTCGAAGTTTTGGCATAAGAATAAATCTCTAGACCTGCAGCTTACATAATTTTATGCTTTCAAAGAGAAAATCAATGAGACTATTTCCACTTTCAATATAAGGTTTTCCAATATTTATTATGATTTTCTTGAAGAAATTCAACCTATTGAAGTTGTTTGTATGCTTCAGTATGACACCACTCTTCACCCAGATATGTCTTTCCTCCTGATGGAAAAAAAGCTTGAGCCCTTACAGAAAATTTTTAGTGATGCTCAGGAAATTCAACACAATATCCTAGTATGTATATAGATTAGAAGTAAAGGGTTGGGTGTTGAAGGTCATGAAAATGGAGATGGACTGAAAACTGTTGACTAGAATCTGGAGCATAAAATTGATAACATTTTTGGTCCTCTTGAAACTTTGAATGTTAATGATTTTGCAAGGGATGATATTCCACTTATTAAAAGAAAAAACAATTATATGGTTC
>ML807533.1:80826-123453 GCA_009831015.1 Picea engelmannii | reverse complement strand
CATCTATGTGCCAGCATTTGCGTTCCTGCTTCTGTGTTCCAGCTCTGTTTCAGCACTGTGTTTCAGCATCTATGTGCCAGCATTTGCGTTCCTGCTTCTGTGTTCCAGCTCTGTTTCAACACTGTGTTTCAGCATCTGTGTGCTAGCATTTGCATTTCAGCATCTGTGTTCCAGCATTTGTGTTTCAACATTTACGTTTCAGCATCTGTGTTCCATCATTTGTGTTTCAGCATCTATGTTTCAGCATTTGTGTTCCAGCATTTGTGTTTCAGCATTTACGTTTCAGCATCTGTGTTCCAGCATTTGTGTTTCATCATCTACGTTTCAGCATCTGTGTTCCATCATTTGTGTTTCAGCATCTACGTTTCAGCATATGTGTTCCAGCATTTGTGTTCCAGCATCTCTTGTGCGTGTTGACAACCTTGACTGCTCCATAGCCATTGACTGCTCCATAACCAACCGATTTCCATCAATGACAACCTTGACAGTCTGCGTCTTCTGTGTTTCAGCATCTGCGTTCCAGCATTTGTGTTTCAGCACTTGTGCGTGCTCCATAACCAACCGATTGCCATCAATGACAACCTTAACCATCTGCGTCAGTCTTCTGTTATAGCCATATCTCCAACATTTTCTTGTATGTTATGAATATGACGATAATTATGAGGTTGAATTTTTTCCAACTGCATGTTCTCCCCTTGAAAATGTTCCTTTTTAGCATTATAGTGACACCTATCAGCTTACAAATTACAGTTGCAAAAAGGAAAGTTATGAATCAGCTGAAGGAAATTCTTTACCTCTATGCTTCTCTTCATTTAAATTGCTGAAATAAAATTCTAAGGTCATCATTGAGGGAAAAGAGTGTGTGTTGATGAGAAGTCACACTGATTCACTGGAACAAGATGACAAGGAATTTCAACGATCAGTTGAAGGTGAAGCTGAAAACAAGTATGTTCAACAATTCAAAGACATGGAAAAGGGTGCATATGAAAATGAAGAAATGCTTAAATCATAGATAGGAACCTTTTTTGGCACAGGGGCAAACTAAGGGTTCAACTCTAACAGTGCACCAACAAGCCCTAACTACTGTCCCTTTCAGCAACACCTACGAAGTAGATGCAGTCTCACCCGAAGTAGCGATAGGGGGTTGCAGGACACAGGTGTCTACAACCAGAGTAAATGCAAAGTGGATCTAGGGAAACACACACACATAGATCTAGTTATTATTTATATTCCTTAAGCCTACTCCACAAACTATATCTCATATATAAAACAATAATTCAATAACAGACTAATCATAAGGCACAAGAACACAACATCAATCACACACAAAAACAAGATATACGTGGTTAGTCCTGTCCCTAGGGATACATCCACATAATTGTTCTTTATAATATATTAGATGAAAGCATACAGTTCTATCTGCACTCTTAGCTTGCAGATCTCTCTTTCTTTCTCTTTTTCTCTCCCCTCCCTATGCACCCAACTACAAGGTTGATCCTCACACCCAGCTGAAGATCTTACAACACTGACTTCTCTCACCCCACAATACTTTTCTTTCAACAATAACAACAATCACTCATCATAACATAATCGAACCCATCAAAGGTCCTCTTGACCTTTATTTATACATTACAATGACTCTCGGACAAACTTAGGCCAAAACCTAAGTGTCAAAACCCTAAATACCAAAACCCTAGATGTCTAAAACCCTAGGTCAACTTGACTCGCATTTTTTGGGATTTTCTAGCCTGTCTTTCCTTCTTTCTCACAAGGTTCTCCAAAGAATCCATTGGTGGATTTTTCCGCTTGTTGAGTTTTCCACGATCCATATTCCTTCCTGATATGTGTTCCTCGATCTCTCCATCCAACAACTTTCTTTCTCTTACTTCGCTCCTTATTTTATGCTCTTTTGAACACTTCGACCCAATCTCAGTCAACTTGTCTTCCGTGTAGTTCACACTTTGCGCTTCTTTCCTTAATCTTTGAAACTTTCCATAACTAAGAGCCAATAGGCCCCCAACAATCACATGTGACTCATCCTGAGGCACTTCAGTTCTGAACCTTTTGTTTCTTTTCATCTTCAGACTACGTGGGGCAACCTGTGCTTTCTGTTCTTTCTCTCCCTTTCTTGTGCAGACTGTCTTTTCTGTGTCTGGTACCTAGTTTCAATTGCACCTGGTACCTAGACCCTTCTTCTCATGATTTTACTGTGAGTTGTGAGGCAGTTGGTTGTCATAGTACAATTTCAACCAGCTCCCATTCACCAAACCTTCCTTCCATTCTCCATTAAAATTCTTTAACTACGCAACTCCTCCTTCTATAACATAAGCAACCTCATATCGCCCAATCCAATGTATCTTGAACTTCCCTGGATGCTTCATGAACTTGTTGTTGTATACCAATACCAGATTTCCTTTCTTAAAGGATTTCTTCTTGATGTGCCTATCATGATAGGCCTTTTCTCGTTTCTTCTGTATGTGTTGATGGAATCCTGCAATAAATCGATCTTCTTCTAGTTATACCAACTACACACGCCTCTCTTGAACAATGCCAGTGTCATCCATATATGTGAATGCTGCAATTCTGAGACTAGGAACCAAATATTACATAGGGACAACTGCTTCTATACCACAAACCAACTTAAATGGATCCTGCATTGTTAGCTTCTTGCAAGTATTTCTATAGGCCCATAGCATTGTTGGTACTCTCAAATCCCAGTTATCCATGTTCACACTGCAGATCTTCATCAGTGTTTTCTCCAAGATCATGTTGAAAGCTTTGACTGTCCCACTCACTTGTGGATGGTAGGGAGTACTCTTCTAATGGTGGACTTCAAATTCCTGAGTCAAAGCTTCAATGGTCTTATTAATAAAGTGTGCACCTTGAAATATCATCAGGGTATTCGGGAATCCAAACCAGGTTATGATATCCTCAAATATAAATCGTGTAGTTGTAGTTGCACTACAGTCCTTAACTTCTCTTGCTTCTACCCATCTTGTCAAATACTCTGTCATAGTGATGATGTATCTAGATCCTATGTGCTTCCCTGGTGGGTTTATAGGTCCCACAAAATCAATTGCCCATTTCTCAAATGCCTGCAAATTCAGTTGCAGTGCTAAAGGCATCTCATCTCTTCGGGAAGGATTCCCAACTCTTCATCATGCACTACAGGCTTTATAGTATTCCTTAGCATCTTTATGTAAAGTAGGCCACCAGAGGCCAGCTCTAAGAACCTTCTGCGATGTATCTTTCCTTACATAACATACTCCTATGATGCCTTCATGTGCTTCTTCTAAAATCAGTGGTATTTATGCCTCCATAACACATCTCCTAATGATCTCATCAGGTCCCATCTTGTATATTTTTCTGTCTATAAGTGAAAAATATGCAACGCACACTACCAGTTGTTTCTTCTAGATGATTGTATATTCACTAGGTGCCATTCCTGTTGACAGGAACTGGACTATCTCGGTGAAGTGGTCATCAACCTTTCTAATGGCCAACAACTCTGCATCTGGTAGTGTATCCTCTAAACTAGTAGGTTCCTCTCCATGCTCCAACCTAGATAAGTGATTAGGTCCCTTGTTCATTCTCCCTAGCTTGACCACAATCTCAAAATCATATTCCTGGAATAGCAGTAACCATATGCATATTCTTCCCCCCAACATTGGCTTGTTGACTAGGTATTTGAATGCAGAGTGATTAGGGAACATCTTAAAATGTCCTCCCATCAAGTAGTAGTGAAACTTATGCAATGCATACACCATGGCTAAACCTTCTCTCTCAGTGGTGGTGTAATTTATCTCAGCTATTGAGAGCTTCCTTCTAGTAAAGGCTAATGGATGGTCAATATCTCCTGCTACTGGTTGTGCTAACACTGCTCCTAGTGCAATAGATGAAGCATCGACATGCATGTGAAATTCCTTGCTCCAATATGGGAAAACCAGAATAGGCGCAGTAACCATTTTTTGTTTCAGTGTGTCGAAGCTTTGCTGACATTCCGTTGTCCATTGAAACTGACAATCTTTTTTCAAAATATTCTCCATGGGTGTCGTAATTTGTGCATAGCCCTTAATGAAATTCCTATAGTATCCAGTATGTCCTTGCGCAATGCGTAGTTGTGTGAATGTGGTAGGGGGTGTAAGATAAACAATAATGGCAATATTGGATGGGTCTACCAACAACCCATACTTACACACAATATGGCCCAACAACACTCCAAAGGGTGAAAAGAATATGCATATATTCAAATTTAGGGCAATCTGACATTGCCTGCACTTATCCAACATTAGTATTAAACATTCAATATGGTTTTGTAATAATCTAAAACCAGTCCAATCATCAAAATATGCTTCCAAAAATTTATGTAAAAACTCCTTGAATGCTTTGACCACAACCCTAGAAAAGATGGCTGGTGCATTCTTCAATCCGAAAGGCATCACTGTGTACTAGTAGGAACCCCATTTTATTGCAAATGTGATCTTATGGCAATCTTCTTTAGCAATCCTGATTTGGTGATAACCTAAAAATCCATCTGTAAAGGAATATACCTCCTCTCCTCCCACATTATCTATCACTTCATTAGTGAAAGGTGTAGGGATTGGGTCATGAAAACAAGCATCATTTAGCTTCCTGAGATCTACACAGATCCTAATCTCTCATGTCTTCTTATCTTGTACCACCATAGGACTAATCCATTCTGACTCTTCCATAGGTTTTATGATTCCTTCTTCCAACATTCTGTCTAGTTCAATATTAATGTTTTCTTTATATTTGGGATTCAATCTGTAGGGTCTCTTCTTAACTGGCCTGGCATCTAGCTTCAATGCGATCTTCATCTCTCCCATGGGCTCTTTAATGCCCTTCATATCAGTGAATTTGTTTGGGAACAAGTCTTAATATTCATGTAGAAGTTCTATGATCTTATCAATGGTGGCATCATCCTAGTAATATCCAACATTAGAAAGATTATGTGCTTTCTATGTTCCAATATTAACTTCCTTGATCTTGATCGGTTGTCCAATGAAAGGTAGTTTGACTCCTGGTCTTTCTACGTCTCTCTGTCATTTTGTTTCTATGATGTTCACATTCCTAGGATCATCATATTCATCAACATTGATATTGCAACATCCTTGCAATTTCTAAAGAGGTTCAATCCATTCATCCTCTTCTTGCTCAATCGGGAATTTAGGTGCCTCCTCAAAGAATTTATGTCTTACAACTTGTATATCTTCATCTATTGAAGGGTACTAGCTTTCAAATGAAAATGTAGCTAAAACATTATGAACCATATCATACCAATATGAAGTCATGAGGCGCAGTTATTCTTGAAGATACCAATTGATGGGCGTTGTGTCCAACATGTTGATGAATTTATGCACCCACTGCTTCTGAGAGATGTTGCTCCAGGCTTCCTCACAACTTCTCACATGGTATTTCAGATAGCTTTGACCTATGTATCTAACTTTGCATCCTTCGAATTTGTCTGAAAACCGTGTTTCCATCAAAGTGAGACATTACATCCAGTCTGCGATGTTATTTTTATGTGTCCCCCACCATATTGTTGGAGTTTCTTTCAAACACTCATCCAGTGCCAACAATATCTATTGTACTGGTAAAACTTATTCAAATTTTAACAAGAAAGTATCTAAGTGATTCAAACCATCAAAGGTGGGCAAGTTACTTACTTCTGTGCCAATCTAACGAACTTCCCTGGTCAATCTGGAACACCTCTGCGTAGAAACTTCATACATTTTGTTTTGCCAATTCTCCAGTGCTTCTTCTAAGTTCGATGAGCATGCGTTGTCACTTTTCCAACTTAAATTCCCATTTGTTGTAGGATTAATGTAATCATGTTGTCTCGTGGTCAATTTATATATATTCTCTAGCTCATATGTGTGGTCTTTTTCTATGATGGGTTATGTGTATATTCGAACTTCATCAGGATCTAGAGGTGAAATGAACCTAAGGCCATCACCTTCAAATGTCATTCATATTTTATTTAAGTCAACAACAATGTAATTGTTGAAATCCCAATCAATTCCTAACAGCGAAAAATAAGGACAACTATCATCAATTATCTCAATCACCTTGAAGTCCACAAATGTTCTTACCCCATCGATGTCCACAGGGACATGCTCCAGCCTACCAAAGGGGCTTACTACCTATTGATTAACCATCCTAAGCCTGATAGGGGAATATATCAACTTAGGTTTTCCCATCAGTGCCCAGGTCTGCCTTGTCATAAAATTGACTTCCAACCCTAAGTCGAGGACCACATAATCTATATAATAATCTCCAATTTGAGCATTAAGGTGTATTTCCTTATTTGTCCTTCTCTTTTTGGATATTTGATGTACTGCTTTATTTAGTAGAGGATATACCATTCCTATGTCATACTATGTGATCAGATTTTGTAGCTCTTGTATGGATTTTTCATCCTTAATCAAATTAATACAAGTACATAAGAATTCCAGAGGTCTGATTACCTCTTTTCCTTCTCCAGGAAAAGCATATTGACCAAAGGCCAGGAGAATTCCACATTCTCTCTCTTCTGGTTGTGCCTTCGATGAAGAAACCTGATCTCCTCTGAATTCTTTTCTTGCTTCCTCAAACGTTTGTTTCTCTTTCTTTCGATCAAACTCCTGTGTCTTCTCTGCAGATCTTTTAACTCCTGATTATTTTGTAATCTTCCCTGGAGTTACCCTGTCTTCTCATGTAGTAGCACCTCCTCTAGTGATAAAAGAGACTCTAGGATCCACTCTGTGCGGTTATGATGAGATTAGTTGTACTTGTTGGTTCCCTCCTCGTCTCTCCTGAAGTTTGGCTAAAAATGCAGGACAATCTTCTATGAAATGTTCAAATGAGTTGCAGTAACTGCAAGTGGTACAAGGGTTCTGACAGTCCCTTGCTAAGTGACTTTGTTGTGTGCAATTATAACAAATGATCTAACCTTGACCTCAGCCCATGCCTCCTCCTCCTCCTCCTCCTTTGAATCCATCATGAGGGTTGAATTTTCCTCTTCCTAGGGAGTTAAATTGCGTAGTATTTCCTTCTTGTTGTACTATGCCTTGAATCCTATATGTGTCTCTTGATATTTCATGCAAGAGGTCATAAGCCCTACAGTATTTCTCATCATGCCCCACAGATTTACAGAATGTGGAGTAAAGGTTGGTAGGTGTCTAGACATATTTTTGCATGTAATAGCATTCTCCAGGGTGATGTCTATTTCTACATACCTCGCACCAAGGTAGAGTAACCTGCTTCAAAGGGCTCAAGGATCCTGAAGCCAAGTACTCATGAAATAGAGGATAGTTCTCCTTGTCATGGCCCTCTGATTTTCATCTGATACACCAAATATGATCTCTTTTATCTTTTTCCTTATCCTTTTTCATATCTTCGACCTGCAGTGATAAGCTAGTTAGTTGACTCAAAATTTGACCCATACCTGAGCTAAACTCAACCGTAGGGGATAATTCTAGTTTCATGGCAATCTCCAGTGCCTCAAATTGTGAAGCGATCTTATGTTGCATCAGAGGGACTCTGATGTGTGGTAAGAGGGAAGTAATGAACCACTCTTTATTTTATTCATCTAGAATATGAAAACTCAAATTACCTGTCAGGGTCTTAAGCCTCTGATCAAACTCCCAAACAGGTTCATCTACATTCTGCTTAATTTTTTTCAACTCTGTAATGTATTGCGACTCTGACTTAGGTTTCTTGAATTCTGCAATCAACGCAATCTTGATCTCGTTCAGCGGTTTTGGCTGTGCAACTCCTTGGAAGAACTTCATGTACCATCTCAGTGTGCAGTCTCTTATGGTAGTACTAAAATGATCTCTCTTAATAGCTTCGTTAGTGACATTATTAATACTCCACACAACTTCACATAAGAACCAATGTTGATCAGGATCTTCAGATCCATCTCCCCTAAAGGTGGGTAACCTCATCTCATCTGCCATAGATCTTCCTAGGGTTCCTAACTGAGTATGCATTGAACTGCTTGTACCAGTGCTCTGAGTGCTCTCATAACTTAGGTTACTTTGGTTTATTAATGTTGTTGAAACAACAAGAGGTGTAATAGTACTTACTTCGACAGTATGCGCAGTTCCTGAAGTTTCTAACTCTTCTCGGCAAGATTCTTCAATCTTCCATTCTTCTTCCCTAGCGGACTCTGAATGTTCCTTGTTCAGTAACTCTCCTTCTTTTCCACTATATAACCTGTTGGACAACTGAGGGGGGGGGTGAATCAGTTGTTACCGTTCTTAAACAATTATGATTATTTTAAACTCTTTGCAGAGCACTTAATGACAATCACAATAATGCAAGGAGGTAAGCAATAAAACATTCGACATCACTCACACATATGAAATATATAGACATATATTTCCTGAGGAAACCCATAAAGGGTAAAAACCTCTTCTTATTGGTATGATAAGTAATCTTTACATTCTGTACATTATCATAGATACGAGCTCCAACTCATTGTGAGACTACAACCTCTATTTTTCAAGCTGCAACTTACTGAGAGCACCAACTCTCTGTTTTCTCTAGCACCAACTAGAAGGAAGAAACAACTCCCTGTGTTTCTCTAGCACCCACTAGAAGGAAGCACCAACTCTCTGGTTGCTCTAGCACCCACGAGAAGCAAGAAACAACTCCCTAAGTGTTCCATCACCAACTTCCAATCACACAGGCACCAACCTGTAAAACAGAGAACAACAGTTCTCCCTTGCACCACCCTACCACCCTAGTTTCTCTGGCTACAACCAGATGGAAGCTACAACTCCCTGTGTTCAAGCACCCACTTGAACCTCTGAGGACAACAGTCCTCCCTAGCACCTCCCTACCACCCTGTAATATCAAGTTTGATTTATATCAATGGCTTACCAGTCTCATCACTGTTCTGCTACATTGCTCTGCTCTACCTGCATCAGTGTCTTTCTGCACAATTTGCCTTGCGCTTTCTGTTCTTCTGCCTTTTATTCTCTCTACGCCATGTCCGTTTCATGCACCATTCCTCTTCTCTGTATTTCAACTGTTGCACACTTCCTCCTTCTACACGCCTGAATCACTCTCAACAACAGGCCCCATCTCTTCTCTATTCTACGTATTTATACTATCTATGCACCTTCTTCATCCTCCATGCACAACGCCTCTACATGCTCTTCCCATGTTGAGTGATTTACCTGATCATCATTACAACTCTTCAACTTCTCTGATGGTTAAACCCATGCATCCATCATCACTGGGTGTTATGTCGAGATTCCTTAGCCTCTCCAACAGTTGAGACTCTTCCTCTTCTCTGTAACAGTCGAACTCATTCCCTCTATTGCAGTTCCAGTCTCCAATGGTCTTACATCTATCAATAGCCTCTATGATGCAGTCTTCATGCATCTGTAATATGCCTTGAGACTCTTCATATTCTCTTGCAATCACCCTAAAGTCTCTCCGAGTCCTCTAGCAGAAACCATCAGTCGTATCTAGCAGTTACACTATGAACTTCCAAGAAAACGCATTTTGGCATTTCGACATTCCTTGTGGTGAAGTGTTTTGACACTCCAACTCCCGGTATCAGAAACCTACACAAAAAGGTGTTTTCCGCATTTCGGCATTTCGGCATTTTGTCATTCCTTGTGGTGAAGTGTTTCGACACTCCAACTCCCGGTATCCGAAACTTACACCAAAAGGTGTTTTTCGCATTTCTGCATTTTGGCATTCCTTATGATGAGATATCTTGATGCTCCATGACGTGATCTCTGAAATGGAGCTTGGTTACACTAGTTGCTTCCTCCATCTTCCACAGATGTGACCACTAGCTATGACCACAGCCTTATTCGAAACTACATTTCAAAATTTCGCGTTTCGCGAATTTGTTGCGAGTCACTCTGACTCTTCCTGCTCCCGATCACAAAATGGAGATTAGCTTCATGTTAGCCCCTCCCTTGAGCCTTTGTTGATGTGACCATAGGTTATGACCAGGGGCCAATTCTAAACACGCATTTTTCATTTCGCATTTCGGCATTTCAGCATTTCGCATGGCACGAATTCCTGTTGCGAGTTGCTTCCTTGAATCCTCCAACTCTTGGTATACGAAACTCCGAAATGGAGTCAAATCAACGTATTTAGGCGTTTCTCATTTCACTGTTTTGGCATTCTTGTCGTGAGTGTCCTTAACACCTCCAACTCTCGATATCTGAGACTCTGAAATGGAGTCTTTGTTGATGTGCTTGTTTCGGTATTTCGGCGTTTCGCATTTCGCAACTTCGGGATTCTTGAGATGAGGAGCCTCGACTCTTGACTCCTCCAACTCCCGGTATCTGAAACTCTGAAATGGATTTTACGCTTTTGATCTTTCCATGCCATCATCACTGCTGATATTCCTTTCCTACCCGTTTGCCATCAGATGAACAAGAACACTCTTGTACTCTGTGTGCACCTCTGCACTATCTCTTCTGGTCTTCACTAGCTTGCTCTACTGCATCTCCCCAAAATACTTCTGGTGCCCACCTGGCACATTATACCTATACTCAAGCCATCATCGTTGATGTACTTACACTCAATGACAAGCATACGCTGCCTGTAAAACATGTCAACAATATCCCCCTTTAGCATTGATGGAAACAAAGGCACCCAGACCTGTTCTTTTAAGGAACCCCGACCTATTCTTTTCTCCCCCTTTGACATCAATGTCAAAGAAAACACACTCCCCCTGAGTTGCTGCAGTATTTTTTAGAGGTATCATATATTCAATCAATACAAACTCCCCCTAACAGGATGGACTCTCTTAGGTGTGAGACGGGATAACACCCAACTTCTGTCAGAGATATTCAAATGGTGTCTTGGCTAGGGGTTTAGTAAATATGTCTAAAATTTGTTTTGTGGTTGGAATGTAATGGACCTGAACAATCTGATTGGTGACCTACTCTCTCAAAAAATGGTATTTGATGGGAATATGCTTGGTCTTGGAGTGGAATACAGGATTCTTGGACACACTGATGGAACTAGTGTTATCATAATGAATTGGGTTCAGTGCAACGTATTTTACCTCCAAGTCTACAAGTGTCTGAATCATCCATAATACCTGAGTGCAACAGGTAGCAACAATAATGTACTATGCCTCTATAGTTGATAAAGAAATGGAACCTTGCTTTTTACTCAACCATGCTACTAGAGAATCTCCTAAGAAGAACGCACCTCCACTCGTGTTTTTCCTTTCATCCATGCAGTTAGCCCAATTAGCATCTGAGTAGACTGATAATTTAAAATTCTAATTCTTAGGATACCATAGGCCATAGTTCATTGTTTCTTTCAAATATCTGAATATCCTTTTAACTACTAGGAAATGACTCTGTTTAGGTGCAGACTTATATCTTCCTACCATTCCAACAACATGCATTATGTCTGAGTGAGATGTTGTGATGTACACCAGGTTTCCTATCATTGACCTATATGAACTTTGATCAACATCAGGTGAGTCATCATCCTTGCTTAATTTGCATCTAGTAACCATAGGTGTGCCCACAGTTTTAAAATATTCCCTTTGAAACCTTTTCAACATTTCTCTTAGATATTTTTCTTGAGAAATGAACATCCCTTCAGACCTTTGAGTAATTTGCAGACCAAGAAAAAATGACAGTTCACCTATCATAGACATTTCAAACTCAGACTCCATGGCAGAAGAAAACCATTGTACCAATGAATCCTTATTACATCCGAAGATGATGTCATCTACATAGACCAACACGATGATGTCTTTGAGATACATCTCCAGTCTTTGATACTAGGCACGAGGGGCTTGTTTTAACCCATATAAATCTTTCTTCATATTGCATACTAAGTTAGGGTTATCAGATAGTTCGAAACCCTCTGGTTGTTCTATATAGACTTATTCATTTAAATGTCCATTTAGAAAAGATGACTTGACATCCATTTGATAGACTTCAAACCTTTTATGACGAGCATAGGCAAGAAATATTGTGATAGCTTCTAATCGTGCTACGGGCTCAAATGTTTCATCAAAATACATTCCTTCTATTTGAGCATAGCCTTTACAGACCAATCTTTCTTTATTCCTGACAACTTGTCCCTTCTCATTCAACTTATTTTTAAATATCCATTTGGAACCAATGATATTTTTACCTTTAGGTCTATGAACCATCTCCCACGTATTGTTTTTCTCAATCTGCTCAAGTTCATCATTCATTACTTTAATCCAACGGTCATCTTTGCTAGCTTCATTAAAATTCTTGGGTTCCGGCATGGATATGAAAGTTATATGTGATTGTTCTGTGTTATTGATTATCTTTCTCCTGGTTTGTACACCTTTGTCTTTTTCACCAATTATCTGACTTGCAGGATGATTCTTTTGAGTGATTCTGGAGGAGGAATTTGAAGTTGTCTACTGATTTGAGGCAATCTGAGAATCTATGTCTTCATTTGATTTAGAGTCTTCGTTTTTTGATCCTTGGACCTGTTTATCTTCATCTTTAGCTGTGTCCTCTGTAGAAGATTCATTATTGTACACCTCTCTTGCTGGGATTCCTTCATCAACTTTTATGTCAATATAGTCAACCATTTTATGCAGCCTCTTATTATAACATTTGTATCCTTTACTGTTTGTAGCAGACCCTAAGAAGATACCTTCATCAGCCCTATCATCATATTTTCCAAGGTTCTCATCATTATTCTTTATGTAACATTTACTCCCAAAGACTTTGAAGTGTTTGATTGAAGTAGGTCTCCCATACCACAGTTCATAAGGTGTCTTGTCACTTTGTGGTCTGAGGTGGGCTTTGTTAAGAACATGGACTGTTGTGTGTATTTCTTCTACGCAGTAGGTTTGACCAATGTTCTTTTCATTCATCATTGACCTGGCCATTTGCTGCATTGTTCTGTTTTGCCTCTCAACTACTCCATTTTGTTGTGGAGTTCTTGGGATTGTGTATTCTCTCTTAATCCAATGCTTATCACAGAATTCCTTGAAATCACTTGACATAAATTCTCCTCCTTTGTCTGATCTTATTTCCTTTAACCTCTTGCCTGTTCGATTCTTAGTTAAAGCCTTAAATTTTTTAAACTTCTCAAATGCTTCAGCTTTTTCCTTGAGAAAGGAAACCCAAGTAATTCTGGAGTAATCATCAATAATTAGCATGAAGTAGTTTTCTTTCTGTGTGCCTTACTATCTTGATGTTCCACATAAATCCATATGAACTAGTTGGAGTGGTTTCTCTGTTGAAGTAGAGATCTTGGACTTAAACTGTGTCCTGGTTAGCTTTCCTACTTGGCAAGGTTTACACATAGAATCTTCGGGCTTTGATATTCTCGGAAGATCTTTTACTGCCTCAAGATTTTTGAGCTTGATTAAGTGGTCAAAGTTTAGATGTCTAAGTCTCCTATGCCATAACCAGGATTCATCATACTTTCTTAAGTGGTATTCTTCTTTTTCTTCGTTTAACACATAGACATTGTTTTCTGTTCTTATCCCTTTTGCAACAAGCTATCCTGAATTCACAGATTTTATTCTACAGTCTTTAGAGGTAAAAATGACTTCACATACTCGGTCATAGACTTGACTAACACTAAGAAGATTATGTTTCAGTCCTTCTACAAACAACACATCTGGAGCTTTCCCTTTGCCATTACTTAAACTTACCATTCCTTTACCTTTTATTTTTCCTAGTGCATCATTTCCAAAAGTTACATTCTCTTATTTTCTTTCACTTAGAGTTAGAAACTTACTTTTGTCTCCAGTCATATGTTTGGAACATCCACTGTCAATATAGCAGGAATTATTTTGTCTTTGGGATGATAACATTAGTCCACACTTGTCATCTTCTTTCTTCTTCCAAACCTTGACATTTTCAGCAGTGGGGATCAAATCTGGCTTGTAGTTCCTTAAGAGACAATCTGCAGCTTTATGTCCATAGTTATGGCAGATGTAACATTCTGGTTCACTAAATAGAATATCATAGTGATTGTTATGCTCATAACTATTGTTATGTTTAACCTGCGTTCTTTTCCCAGCCATCACATGATTTATAGTCTGAGGTTGTTTGTTGCTTGGTTGTCTCGATCTTTGTTGTGGAAGATGGTTATTAGTTGAATATCTTGATTGTTTATATCTAAATCTTAAAGAATAGTTTATAGCTTTGTGACCAAAATTAGAGCAGAAAAAACAATAACCATAGAAAAAACCTTTGTACCTTGAAAAAGTCTGTCTTCTTTGAGGAGGTCGATTTCTTTCATGTCGATAATCTCTCTGATCTACAGATTTAGTTCTGGTACTTTTTCTTTCATTCCTTCTTGGTCGCTGATTTTCTTTCTTTGTTTTTGTAGAGTGACTGTTGTCAATGTTTGAGGATTTGACAAACTTGAAAGGTTTTGTATTACTTGTATGATCACTACTTTATCCTTCTTCATACCCCAATCCATCTTTCAACATTGGGTTTATTTGTTGATTTAGAATGGAGGTTAATCCTTATGATGCTTTGATACTTAACAAATTTTGATGATACAAGGCTTGAAACTTCTCCAACTCTTTCTTGGTTTTCACTACTTCTTTTTCTAGAGCTTCACATCTTGCCTTCTTTTCTGATAACTGTTGTTTCATAATGTCTTTGATTTTCTTTGCCTCTTCTAATTCCACTTTTAGTAGGGCAAAGTCTTCATCAGGTTGTTTACTATTTTTCTCGAACTGTATCAACAATTATTTTTTCTTTTTGTTCTTAATTCTGAGTCTGTCAATTTCTTCCAAAGCACTGATTAATTCACTTTCCATATCCACCATAGCTTATTCATCATCCATTTCACCTCTTGTGTGTTCATCATCAAAATATCCCATAGCCATAAGCATAAAATCATTTATTTTATCTTCAATAGAGGAGTGATTGTCTTCATCATCTTAAGGATCATCATCATTGTTTACACAAAGACTTTTCTTCTTAAAATTATTCTCTTTAAAGAAATTTTTGTGTTTGTGCTTCTCCTCATCATCACATGTCTGATCCTTTCTTTTGCGAGGACATTTATTTGCAAAATGACCTATCTTACCACAGTTGAAACATTTGAAAGGAAATTTACCTTTGTATTTTCCTGATCCCTTCTCCAGTCTCTTCACAAATTTTGCTTCAATTTCACCAGGCTCAGAATCCTCATTCTTGTCTGCCTTAAATGATGCTTCTATGGGGGTGGGTTTATCTTTAACTATTCCCATTTCATATGCAGTAAATGCTCCTAGAAGTTGATCAAACTCCAAGGTTTTTAGATCATTAAGTTCTTCTATAGCAAAGACCTTCGGGTTGAACCTATCTGGTAGAGATCTCAAAATTTTCTGAACTAAAGAAGGTTCCTCAATTTTTTCACCAAGTGCTTTCATTGCATTTACCAGTTCTTCAACTCTTAGAAAGTATTTTCCAATAGTTTCATCTTCTTTCATCTTCAGCTGTTCAAACTATACTCTGTAGTTTTGAAGATTGGCATCCTTTACCTTCTCATTACCTTCATAACTGTTAATGAGTTTGTCCCACATTTCTTTGGCAGTTCCTAGGTGCATAACTTTTACGAATTCTGCTTCTGCAAGCCCACTCAAGATAGTATTCATAGCCTTAGCATTGAAGCTAAATTCTAGCTTGTCATCCTTATTAGCTAGTACAACTGGCTTTACATAAACAGTATCTACCACATCCCAGACATCTGCACCTAAAGCCATTATGTAGGTTCTCATTCTAAATTTCTAGAAGGCAAAGTTTGTTCCATTGAACAGAGGGGCCTTATTGGTTGAATTTACTTCATGGCTTGACATGTTTAAGCTCTAGGATCTACCCTTAGATAAAAGGGGCCAGCTCTGATACCAATTGTTGGACAACTGAGAGGGGAGGTGAATTAGTTGTTACCGTGCTTAAACAATTATGCTTATTTTAAACTCTTTGTAGAGCACTTAATGACAATCACAATAATACAGGGAGGTAAGCAATAGAACATTCGACATCAGTCACACATATGAAATATATAGAGATAGATATTTTTTGAGGAAACCCATAAAGGGTAAAAACCTCTTCTTCTTGGTATGATAAGTAATATTTACATTTTGTACATTATCATACATATGAGCTCCAACTTATTGTGAGGCTACAACCTATGTTTTTCCAGATGCAACTTGCTAAGAGCACCAACTCTCTGTTTTCTCTAGCACCATCTAAAAGGAAGCATTAACTCCCTGTGTTTATCTAGCACCCACTAGAAGGAAGCACCAACTCCCTGGTTTCTCTAGCACCCACTAGAAGGAAGCAACAAATCCCTAAGTGTTCCAACACCAACTGGATGGAAGCACCAACTTCTAGTCACACAAGCACCAACTTGTAAAATAGAGAACAACAGTTATCCCTTGCACCACACTACCACTCTGGTTTCTCTGGCTCCAACCAGATGGAAGCTACAAATCCTTGTGTTCAAGCATCCACTTGAACCTCTGAGGACAATAGTCCTCCCTAGCACCTCCCTACCACCCTGGAATATCAAGTTTTCTTTATATCAATGGCTTACCCATCTCATCATTGTCCTGCTACACTGCTCTGCTCTACCTACATCCGTGTCTTTATGCACACCTTGCCTTGCGCTCTTTGTTCTTTTGCCTTTTATTCTCTCTGTGCCATGTCAGTTCCATGCACCATTCCTCTTCTTTGTATTTCAGCTACTGCACACTACCTCCTTCTACATGCCTGAATCACTCTCAACAACAACCCCCATCTCTTCTATCTTCTGCATATTTATACTATTTGTGCACCTTCTTCATCCTCCATGCACAGTGCCTCTACATGCTCTTCCCATGTCAAGTGCTCTACCTGATCATCATTACAACTCTTCAGCTTCTTTGGTGGTTAAACCCATGCATCCATCATCACTAGGTGTTATGCCGAGATTCCTTAGCCTCTCCAGCAGTTGAGACTCTTCGTCTTCTCTGTCACAGTCGAGCTCATTCCCTCTATTGCAGTTCGAGGCTCCAACAGTCTTACATCTGTCAATAGCCTCTATGATGCAGTCTTCATGCATATGTAAGATGCCTCGAGACTCTTCATCTTCTTTGGCAATCACCTTGAAGTCTCTCCAAGTCCTCTAGAAGAAACCATCAGTCGTATCTAGCAGTTACACTATGAACCTCCAAGAAAACACATTTCGGCATTTCGGTATTCTTTGTGGTGAAGTATTTCGACACTCCAACTCCCGGTATCAGAAACCTACACCAAAAATTGTTTTTTTTCATTTCATCATTTCGACATTTCGGCATTCCTTGTGGTGACGTGTTTTGACACTCCAACTCCCGGTATCCGAAACCTACACCAAAAGGTGTTTTTCGCATTTTTTCATTTCGACATTTTGGCATTCCTTGTGATGAGATATATTGATGCTCCATGTTGTGATCACCGAAATGGAGCTTGGTTGCACTAGCTCCTTCCTCCATCTTCCGCATATGTGACCACTAGCTATGACAACAACCTTATTCGAAACTGCAATTCACAATTTTGCGTTTCACGAATTTGTTGTGAGTCACTCCGACTCTTCCAACTCCCGATCACGAAATGGAGATTAGATTCGTGCTAGCTCCTCTCTTGAGCCTTCATCAATGTGACCATAGGTTATGACCAGGGGCCAATTCTGAACACGCATTTTTCATTTCGCATTTCTGCATTTTGTCATTTCGTATGTCGCGGATTCCTGTTGCGAGTTACTTCCTTGACTCTTCTAACTCTCGATATGCGAAACTCTGAAATGGAGTTAGGTCAATGTATTTCGGTGTTTCACATTTCTCCATTTCGGAATTCTTGTCGTGAGTGTCCTTGAAACCTCCAACTCCCAGTATCCGAAACTCTAAAATGGAGTCTTTGTTGATGTGATTTTTTCAGGGTTTTGACGTTTCGCATTTCGCAACTTTGGGACTCCTGAGATGAAGAGTCTTGACTCTTGACTCCTCCAACTCCCAGTATCCAAAACTCTGAAATGGAGTTTATGCTTCTAATCTTTCCATGCCATCATCACTACTGATATTCCTTGCCTTCCTGTTTGCCATCAGATGAACAAGAACACTCTTGCACTCTGCGTGCACCTCTACACTATCTCTTCTGGTCTTCACGAGCTTGCTCTACAGTGTCTCCCCAAAATACTTCTAGTGCCCACCTGGAAAATTATACCTGTACTCAATCCATCATCGCTACTATGGTTTCCATCAATGACAAGCATATGTTGCCTATAAGACATGCCAACATAACCCTTCTTCCTGTGTTGGAGGTTCGTGATTCTGCTTAAACAAGTTCACTAGAGGAAGTTCCTTGAACGCTCTCCCACTACGCGTGTGTCCTAACTTTATGTCGTTGTCGTTGTATGAATTGTTGAACATTATCTTTTCAATCTAACCCTGTACTGTTTCTTCAAGATGTTCTTCTCATGCAATAACATCTTGATCTGCAAATTCAGAAAATGTAAAAATTTTCCTCTAGGTCCCTTAAAGAAATATCTCTCTGCTTGGTTATATGATTCTACTCTATCAATAGCAAACTCAGTAATCTACCCTTATATGTTACTATCAAAACAATGATCTACTTCTCTTGACACAACATTATCAATTCTCTTGACCTTCTTTATCAACGCCAACGTCCAAACCACAGGTGGTTTGAGTCTAATTTCAAACTGAGTATCTAATAATCTGGATAGCCACTCGTATAGCTCCTGATGAATTCCTTCAAAGAAAATATCGTGTATATCGGTAAATATATACCTTCCCAACCAATCCTATGTACTAAGATTAGGATTCTTATTCTGAGCTTCAGTGAAGTCCTTCTCTTGTTCTTCTATCCACTTTTGAATCTTTGGCTTCGATGGAAGCCACCTTGACATTCCCTCAAGAAGATCTCGGTCCCAGCAATAGAACCATTTTTTGGCACCGAGGCAGACCCAGGGTTCATCTTTAATAGTGCACCAACAAGCCCTAACTACTGGCCCTTTCACGAACACCCATGAAGTAGATGCATTCTCATTCGAAGTAGCGATAGGGGGTTGCAGGACACAGGTGTGTACAACTAGAGGAAATGAAAAGTGGATCCAGGGAAACACACACACATAAATATAGTTATTATTTATCTTCTTTAAGCCTACTACGCGAACTATATCTCATATCTAACACAATAATGCAATAACAGAGTAATCAGAAGGCACAAGAGGACAACATCAATCACACACAACAACAAGATATACGTGGTTCACCTTCTCCCTAGGGATACATCCACAGAACTGTGCTTTATAATATATTAGATGAAAGAATACAGTTTTATCTATGCTCTTAACTTGCAAATCTCTCTTTATTTCTCTTCTTCTCTCCCCTCCCTGCGCACCCAGCTATAGGGTTGATCCTCACACCTAGCTGAAGATATTACAACATAGACTTCTCTCACCACAAAATAATTTTCTTTCAACAATAAAAAAAAATCACTCATCATAACATAATTGAACCCATCTCAGGTCCTCTTCACCTTTATTTATACATTACAATGACTCTCGAAAAACATTAGGATGAAACCTAGGTGTCAAAACCCTAAATACAAAAACCCTAGATGTCTAAAACCCTAGGTCAAGTTGACCCACGTTTACAGGGCTTTGCCAACCTATCTTTCATTCTTTCCCGCGAGGTGCTCCAAAGCATCCATTGGTGGATTTTTCCACTTGTTGAGTTGTCCATTATCCATATTCCTTGCTGATATGTCTTCCTCGATCTCTCTATCCAACGACTTACTTTCTCTTACTTTGCTCCTTCTTTTATGTTCTTTTGGCCACTTCGACCCAATATCAGTCAACTTGTCTTCCACACAATTCACACTTCGCGCTTCTTTCCTTATTTTTTTCAACTTTCCATGACCAAGGGCCAACAACCTTTCCATTATCTTCCACTTCTTTCAAAGAACTCAAACACAGTGTCAAGAATGTTTCATATCAAAAACCCTCTAGGTATGATATTAAATTCAAAGAAAGCAGTAGACTTGGAAACAAAGAGCATCTCCCGTTATGCTTTTCTTCCTTTGAATGGTTAAAAACAAATCATGAAAAAATAGAGAAATCTGATCAAGGGATCATAGTCAAAACCATTTCTCTTCCCCTGAACTTGATGAAGAGATTCAGCAAGACTTGCAACAAGACAAATTGTTTCAAAGTTGTCTTTCTTCCCCTATGAATGATGTGATTGCTGAATTTATAAGTAGCCTAAACACGGATGAAGATTTTGAAACTGCGTCTATAGACATTTCAAGCAGTATACAAACAACTTCTATGGAGTTTTAGGAAATCAACAGAACAGGATATGCTACTTTTCAATCAGAAATACAGAAAGGCAATGAGAAGGCAGTTGTTCCATTTGATCGCTCCACAAATCATTTTTTTGAAAATGCATCCATGAACACCCTAGACTGTGAAATAGTGCATGATATTAGCTTTTCACATTTTCAAGAAAATTATGATCATGAGCTTGTTTCCATTCATTCATCTGAAAGTCAAAATGACAGTCCTCAAACAAATTTCCAGAAATTTAACAAAACCAAATCAGAATTGTTTGATGAACAAGAGGACAGCCTTGATGCACATAATATGGTTGTCATATTTGAAGATGTTCAAATATTTATGAATGTTTATATTGAGATGCATGGAAATATGGACAAACCTATTGTTGTGATTTCATTTGAAAAGACTCTTATGATTGAAGAAGTATCTAGCAAGAACAAAAAACACATGTTAGGGAAACTTGTTTTTCTGTCTTAAATCCTAAAAAAGAAATGTGCCCTCATGTGTTTCATGATCCCATGGCATGCTAAATAGAGGATATTTGCAATTAGAATCTACAGTTGGTGGTGGGTTATGAGCTTAGGAATGAAAGAGATGAGAAATCAATGGTAGTATTAGATATGGATTGCTTTATACCAGAAGTTTCATTTCAGTTAAAACTATTCCTTGATTCGGAATGTTGTTATTCAAAACATTTTCAACATATTTTTCATCCTTTTGATGAAAATATACAAGATGAATCACCTCAGAATAAGGACGCAGTGGAAGAAATGATATATGTCTATGATTTTATGCATGTTTTGGAAGATCCCTTTGTATTTTTTCTAGAAACGATAAACAACAATAATATTTTTGAGATTCTAAGATTCAGATCCAAACGTAGCTTCTCAAATGAGTTGTTGTTAAACAAGATTTGGAACAAGAACGTGAAAATTAAATGAGGAGTAGGTGAAGCACTAGAATTTTCATTTCAATTGATTGGTATTTCATTTCAGCAGTTAGGATAGGTAGGTGCGAATAAGCTTGGTGATCTGACATTTTTCAAATTTAGAATTTTTGAATAAAGTACTCAGTTAGAGTTTTAGCAGTGCATCTGGCGTTCAATTTCTAGGATAGAATAGGACAAGCACCTATTTTGGGAGGATCACATGGATGAGGCACCAATTCTATGTGATCTTTGCAACCTTGTAGGGAGGATAGCATCCCTAGTTGGACCCTATGTTATCACTGTACTAATTTCTTGTAACCCAAAACTCAAGATTCAGCAAGGCACCAAATCAGTATAAAAGAGTGATAGACTAGCGGGTTAAGTATGATTGAGATCTGATATTGATTGGATCCAATGAACTGGAAATCATGGGAGTGGATGATCGACGGTCGTAAGATGTATCGGGCCCAGAACTAGGTTGAGGTTTAAACCCTTGAAGTCGGGTCAATCCAAATACCATGGTTTTGCATCGAAGCTACGTGGTGCCCCTAGACAGATATCTGGGGGAAAAGCAGCTGAGCTCGAAACTGATAAAATACACCCTAATGTCACATGTCAATACATCATTGAATATCTCACATCCAGAGATTTCATGTGGAAAAGGAGGGTTGAAGGATAGTCAAATCACCTCGAAGCACAAGTCAGAGTATTTTTCGTCTGTGTGATGCTAAGTGAATGCCACCAAAGGATTGATGTGAAAGCCCATCATTTGAACACAAAGGCTGAATGTGATAAGTCGTATTCCTCACTAGTACCTTATTCAGTAACATATGATTGGTTCTAAATGACCACTGCCTTTAAAAATGAGGATGACATTACTCTGTTTTGGGCAATTGACGTTCCATTCCTAAACAGGATAATTACAAACCGAATCATCTTCTTAATTTCTGTAAAAATAAGGGAGATAAGCTCATATTTTCTGGAAAACCAGGAATGATGGATAAGATAGATCAAATGGTCCCCAAAGAACCAATATTTTCAACTAATATGACAAATTTATCATTGAAGAAGAAATAGAAGCTAGTTGCACGGATATTAGCAATGAAATTTCATACAAAGTTTCTTGAAGAGACAAAAATGGATAAAGAGGTCAGATTAAATCCCATCATGAAGGATTTAATCATCAATGGATATGAAGATGAGCACCATATGAAATATGTCAAGAGGAATCAGAGCAAGATACATAGGACGAAGATTAAAGCTGAGATTATTGAGAGCGTTGGAGAAAACAAGCCTGGATGGCTTGACACTTTAAAGGAAGAAATTGCTAATCTGAAATAGTGTTCAAGCTAAATTAAGTATGTTTCAGAAAATTTTGTAATGATATAGACACCTAGCATTCAAAGCGAGAATCTCAAATATGTCAATTTTGTTTACAACGCTCCCTGTAAAGTAGGATTACAGTTGTTATACATTACTCCTTTTTGTAATTGATGTCTATTTTTAGGACTGTGGGAAAGTTGATTCATTTTGAATCCCATATGTAGTTTGTCTATATATATTATTCCAAAGATAAATGAAAGGGATTGATCGAAGAGGGAGTTGCGCTCTTAGCAGGAGGACATTGTAATTGCCTAGAGCTAAATTGAATATATAAAGATTCTAATGGTTGTGATATGAGTTTTGTTTTCTCTCATAGTGTGTATTTCGTGTGTCTTTAAAATTCCATCTACATTTTATTCTGTTTAAATTGGAGAGTTAAAGGTCTGGAATTCGTCTGATGATGCTCTCAGCCTAAGTAATTTAAATTGTGTAATTTTCTCCCTAGATGATTCAGAATTCATTTCAATAGTACTTTGATGCAGTTATTTGTTTCCCCCTTCTTCTTACCACTCTGCTTGAACTCAATTTATAGCTTAGATTCATTGCCTCATTTAGCCTTTCTCCTCTGAAGATATCTAAAGGCCTCCCATTGCCTTATTATTTTTCTACTCCATATCCCTAAGTTTTCCTCCCCTTCTCCACCAAAAGCCTTATCAAAATCCTCCAAAACAAACCAAATATAGCCACTAATTATCAAATAAATACCCAGTGACATGAGAGAGCCCTCTCTGAGCTGATAAGGCTAGTGCCCATCTCTAAATTAGGTTGAAACAATTACCTCTGTCATTTGTCTATCAGTCAAACAAAATTTACAGAGTGTTAACATAACACGTGGCATTGAAAAGGGGTAAAAACACTCCCTATACATGGGAAGGGGGGAGTTGATAGGAGATCAATGCTCCCTATACATGGGTAGGGGTGCGTTGACCTTCAAAAACCCTCCAAAAATGGTAAAACTTCTAGGTAAAAGGCATGTTTCGATATTTCAAATGATAGTTTGCTTCCTCCAAAATGACTTAGGGATTATGACAAATGTTCTTTCATGGTTTCAATGGGTTACGACACTTATTAAAGTGAATATGACACTCAGTAAGGTGCATATGACACTTGACAGAGAGCATTCGACACTTATTAAGGTTCATATGACACTTTACGACACTTGCGACACTTAGGTGTAAATAGGTGTGACACTTAAGTGTGAAATTTTGGTGTGTAACAATATCCTTGCATACTATGTCCTATCAATGAGTCATCCTATACCATCCTATATCCTATAGGCTCTATTTTATCCATCACTCTATTGATGTCTCCTGAACCTATATCCTAGAGCATATCCATGTCTGTAATATATTTTTCCACCCAATACATCAATGAATATACTTTCTTGCGGCTTGGTCTGCAAGAAATGTGCTCAAATATATCCTTCATAGTTAATCCTTGAGACTTTAGTGGGCTCTTTGATAGAAGCGATTCATGATCCTCATCATGCAAAATCAGTGCATGGTAAAAACCCTCTATGTAAAACCACTCCTAAAAAACCTACAACTCTGAATGCTCCTCATGCGCTATCATCACAAGAGGCTTTGCCCTCAGATCATGAGTGCAACTCACACCGTCATGTGTTACAACTACCAAATATGATGGAGTATATGTTTCTATCAATGATGAAGAGTGTTCTAAAATAAGTTGGTAACAAATATCCTCAAACTCCCTATCCTTTTTTTCAACGAACTTAAGCAAGGTCCCTATCAATGAACAACTGTAAGTAATCATATTTTGTTTTTTCTAGTGCCTCTTTGATGATGCACAATTAGGTACTAGTAACTCCATCTACAATTTCCTTTCTCCTCCTCTCTAGCTAGTTTTTCCACATAAGGTCTTAAATAAATTTATGAGTACCATTTTCCCTCATCAACACCTGCACAATTTGTTCCCATGTGACCAATAGTTGGTTCTCCAAATCATGCAATTTTATTTCATCAACATGGCATGGGTTATCAAATGAGGGACCATCTGACTCACTATTTGATATTGTGCAATGATGGGACTCCTCATACAAGATTCCTGATTTTTCCACCAAATCAACCCTTTCGTTGGCATCGTCCATGTGTATCTCCCAACCTTTGGCATATTCTATTACAATCACACATGCATAATCATAAATGTCATAAATAGGATGGGGTGTCAAATCCATGTCATAGTTAGGTGATAGCACTCTTGAACCATCCTCATCACCAACATCATACACAGGACCCTCAAAATTGGTTGATTAGAACATCTTCTCATAGTCATCATAAGTAGGACAAGATTTTCTATCCTCATCTTCTCCATCTAGCACACTAGTGTCATCGGCCTCATCAATTAGTTCAGATGATGAATCACAGGCTACTATTTGGTATTCCTCTATGCACGTCTCCTCTGTATGGATAGATGCATGCTCCACCTTCCATCCTTCATGCTCATCCTTATTTACTTCTTTCATTGTGCTTTAAAAGTAATCCTCATCCAAATCCTTGGGCCAGCGTCCATACGAGATAGTGTAAAATATTTTAAAGGGAAAAGATGCACAAATTTCTTCACTCGATGTTAGATACTCTTGAAAGTAAGGCATGATTTTTTTTACCTCTAGCATCCCCTTGTCTCATTGAATAATTTTCCAAGTTTTATCCATGAATTCTAGAGTTGCCTTTATTTACTTTTCCATGGAATGCATTCCTGATTTATCCCTTCTTTGTAACCCATTCATGTCTTATGCAATCACAGGCTAGAAATATCAACAGCTCTAATACATGTCCCCAATGGGAATATGCTAGGAAAATAATGGTTTTATGTTGATCCGAAATATATTGCAGAATTAAATGAATACATATTATTATCAATATATGCTTAATAAAGAATAACAGATATATAGTAAAACTGGTTTCTATTCAATAAGGAAATAAGTTGAAACTGTAAAATGCAGTGGAAACAAGCTTTCTAGAATGGTGGCATCTTATCTCTGAGAAGATATGTTATGGTTGTGCTCATTCACAAGAAGATGATTACAAAGAGGCTCTGAAGGCCATTTTACAATAAACAGGAATGTCAAAACCCCTAGACATCCAAAAAACCTAACCCTGGGAGATGAAGTGCAAGAAGTCATGTGGGCCCCGTTTGGGTAAGTTAGTACATCAACTTCCCGTGGTCATAAATTTTGCATACAATCTTCGTTTTATGCACACAATAGCCTATTGGAAAGGTCTATCTGAGGTCTATTATGACTGTGGTGAGCCCTAAAAAACATTGTTTAGGGCCCCAAAATGGCCCTGCAAGTCAGGGACCCGAAAACTAGGGAAAAAATTGCCAAACTGGAAAATTGCCAAAATGAGGCAATTGGAATAGGTGGGAGGCCACCGACATCCATCTAGATCAGACGTTCAATATGTATTTCTAGTTATGTTATTCTCCAAACACATATGTTGTTAAGATGACTGACAACTTTCTACAAACATTTTTCTCATAACCCATAGATATAAATTTTTACAAACATGTTACATTCAATCTAAATACACCAGAGAATAGAAGATATACTATGAAAATTTATTAATAATGTAATCTTGATCACAAAATATAATGTCTAGGGTTGTTGTAGAAGCAATGAAAAATCAACAAACATACAAAATTGAAACCAAAACCTGATGTAGTGCCATAATCTCTTCTAGAAGATAATTCCTCCTCCATTATACAGAAAGACTAACTCTAAATCTCCAAACCCTCTTCAAGATGATACAAAACCACTATGATGGTTCTCCAAGTCTCAATAACTTGCTAGAGATGATACCAAGATACTCTGATACTAACTGTAATGATCTGATTGTCGCACCTAATTATCTCTGCAACTTTAGTTTGCAGAGGTCTTCATGGGACGGAACTGGATAGCCGACAGTGCCTCCTAGGATGAGGCTAGATTATAGATGATGTGTCACAATACCCCTTGTACTCATCACACGGTGATGCCACAACAACTATGCAAAAAATGGATCCAGCCCTTAGAAACTCTACAAACCTCTTAGCCACTTTGATGATGTCATGGTCACCACCAAAAACCCCATGGATCTATACCTCCAAATTGATACCAAACCACAAATGAATCCTAGTTGAATATCTTGAATGGATCCCCCTCCTTGTATAGTTATGGTGTATATTGCACCACTAAAAATAAACTGTAATGGAAGGTTTTTACTAAACCCTAACAAAACAATGGCTCCAAGAGCACTCCAAATAAGATGTCAAAATCATAATAATGAGGAAAGGTGAAGTTATACCCTTCCTTTATACTTCTCCAATCCCCTTCTAGATCTTTCCTCTTTTTGACCAAATCCACATGAAGATTAACTTCATTTTATAACCCTTTTTAAACCCTCATTTAATACCAAAAAGTGATTAATTGGCTTCTAAGATGTTCTCTGATGTCAAAAACCCATTTCTCATCATTCCAAACTTCAGATATTTCCATCCTAGTTTTAAATAGATATTACACTCATGTATGCCTTCAGATAATATGGTACCAATAACACATTTAGTGTATTTAATTAAATTATGCTCAATAAAAACCAACATTACGAAAATTGTCAGAATGCCATGAAACTAAGAGAGAATTGTGAAAAAAATATCCTAATGATAAAATATGGTGAATTTACTAGCCTGGGATCCATATAACTCCTCCACATATCCCTATCTCATAGTTAACCACACTTTACTCCTCTAGTCAAGTTGACATAAACTCACAAGGTCACCTCTTACTACAGAGTAGAGGGATCCGAGAATGGGGACATTACAATGGACCATGATTTCAATGATATAATTGGGAAGTTTGTGGAATATTATTAGGATTAATTAAATATCCACTCAAAATTAAGATAACGACATTTGAAACATCTCACACAAGTCTTTTCACGATGCATAATGTATGGTATATCTCTCAAWCCAAAGAAGTTTWTGTTTGCAGTATTGGAGGGGAAATTGTTGGGTCACATTGTAAGAAAGGAAGGTATTTATATTGACTTGGAAAGGATTAAATATATGAATGATTTAATTCCCCCCACATCTAAAAATGAGTACAATATTTCTTTGGAAAGATAAATTTCATGTAGTTATTTGTTCCTAATTATGCTACAATTGTGAAGCAAACCAACATTTCACTGAAGAAGAACTAAAAATTTGAGTGGACTCCAAATACTCAAAAGGATTTTGTAGACATAAAGAATGCTATCAATATCGGTATTCTTCTTGTAATTCCATACTTCAAAAAATATTTTATACTTTATTCATTTGCTTCAAAAGAAACAATTTCTTCCATACTTACACAAAGAAATTTGAAAGGATATGAGCTTCCAAAATCATTTATGAGTAAAAAATTACATGATTATGAACTAAATTATTCTAACATAGAAAAAAACACTTTTTCTTTGGTAAAGGTAGTGGCTCATTTCATAACTTACATTTTTTCAAATGCCATATCTTATGAATCACATCCTCCAGTTAAAATGTTACTTAACCAACAATTTAGAGAAGGGATATGGGAAAATTGGTTTTCCAAACTTCAAGAATCTGATATGGATATCAAACCTCTCAAAGATATCAAGGGAAAAAGATTGTGTAAGTTAATGATTGGTATTGAAGTTGTAATCATTCCTCATTTGAATGATGTACCAACACAAGATGTATCAATATCAAGATCTGAATCATACAAAGATATCATTTGTTTGTCTCAAATTCGAACAATTTCCTATTGAATGCCTTCTAAGGAGAGGGACCTAAATATGAAAACTAATCAATATGTATTAACTATATGGAACACTTTTTTGAAGAAATTTTGATGGTGAAATATTGAGATTCCTAGACCACTCAAAATCCTATGAAGTACTGGAAGAATTTCATGAAGGAGTTTTTGGAGGTTATTTTTCACCAGTGGTAATTGCACACAAAATCATCAAAGTCAATTATTATTGACCTGCAATGTTTAGGGATACTTATGAAATGATAAGGAAATACCTTCCTTGCCCAAAAATATCTAGAAAAATGAGAGAGAATATATTCCTTTAAAACCCATTTCAGCTGAAGCACCATTCGTACAACGGGGATTAGATGGCATTGGTCAAATCAATCCAAAATCCAATAAGGTACATGCATACATTATCATTTCCACTGATTATTCTACAAAGTTCTGGGAATCAATAGATTTAAAGGATGTTGATTAATAACAATTGATTCTTTTCAGAAGGATAACATTTTATCTATAATTGGTGTTTCTAAGAAATTTATAATAGAAAATGGATCAGTTTTCATCGGAACAAAATTCATATGTTTTTTTGGTGAGTATGAAATTGTAACATCCCGCTCTGGCACACTGAGTGAGCTTATTCTTTGAGGACACTTTCTTGCAAGTGATCTGGATTATTATGATATTAAAACATTTGACTTTGATTATGATGTGTCATGGGTAGATGACATGTTGTTTTACTGCATTGACATAGACAGGTGCTATTGACTCGGTTTTACTGAGTGTGCAGGGTTTTGGACCTTGAGAATGTAGAAGCATCGATGGAACCCCTTCGGCTCCAGATCGAGTCAGGGAGTATGCTATTGGGGTTTGATTGATTTACTGTGATATTAATACATTTTGATTTGATGCTGTGATGTGGACATGTTCTGACATGATTTGTTGATGATGCAGGCTGACGATAGCCTGCCGACCAGACTCACATATGGAGTAAAGGGGTCATAAAAGACTACCAGAGAGGTTGAGGGAGAGGTGTGGATAGCAGCCCTTCCATAGCCTACTAGCTGACACAGGGCGTGCCACTTAGGCACATCTACTCACAGGATCTTCTTCTTCTCGGCCTGAAGAACTCCAAGGTTCTTCTACTTCCCTATTGGGAAGTATCTACCCACAGACGCTTTCCCGTGACTTCCCTCCTTCTTCTTATCGGAGGATCAGAACTCGTGACTTCACGAATCCAAAAGGTCAGTGGTCAGGTGTGAATCTCACGAGTCCCCGAGCGCCGATTTGAATCAATGCTGACCTCACCCTTCTTATATCACGATTTATCCTATCGAGACTTCGCAACTCGCATTGTCAAACACTTGGGTTTCCAACTCCCGATACCCGGTGCGCCGAAATGCCGATGTGCACATGAGTTGACCTTTCAACGGTCCCTTATCTCGCTGAGACTTCAGGTTTCACATGGTCACGAATCCTAACACCAATACTTCGAGACTTCTCACGATGAGATCCTGATGACTTGTGCCACCTGTACTCCACTCACCAACTCCACTATGGCCCACACTGTCCTCCAGTTGTCGGGATACTGCTTATCACAATCTCGCGATCCCCGCGGCCAAATCCTCGAATATTTTCTCACGAGACCCGATACACGATCCCAGGTGCAAATCTGATGGCTCTCCTTCGATCTAGATCCAACATATATTCTCCTCCTCGCTCCTCTCGTCTTCATGATTTGCAGTACCCAATGCTTGGTCCCTCACCCTGTGACCTCTCGAGTTTGTGAGATCTCTCGATCTCTGCCACCTGTCCTCCTCAGATAGACGACGTCTAGTCCTCTCGCCACTTCGCCGCTTCGTGTCCTCGCGCTTCGCGACCCTTGACACCAAATTCTCAGCCCTTCCACTCACGAGATCCCGACTTGCGATGTGCCACCTGTCTGCTTTCCGACTCCTGTGGCCCCACACCGTTCTCGTGGTCATCGGGATATCGCGTATTGTAATATCGCAGTTCCTATTACCAAGCTTTGGACACTTTTCTCACGAGGTCCCGATAGGTGATCTCGTGAATAATCCAACGGCCCTGACCGACTTGGATCAACGGTACTGCCCCTCTTGAGCTTGGAACCTCTCCATGCTTCTGATGTAACTACCTCGTGCCTCTGAAATATCTAACGACTCTTGGAAATTCGTGAAATCTCCTCCAAAGATGTCATCCGTCCATTCTCCATTTGAGGATTTTGCGAAATAAATAAGTACCTCTCCACGAGACTCCTTCGCCGCTTTGCCTACTTGCGACGTTTATTGCAACTTCAAGTCACACTTATCTACACTGGTCTTCAATGACTCAGAGGCCTACCCTTCCTGAGCTTTTGGCTAAGTTACTTCAACCTCAACGAGGTTCTTTGCACGTCCTCCTTGCGGAAAACCTGCGAACACTTCAACTGTTCGAGCTTCCTTTGACTCTGTGCATGCCCATAGCAGCAGTCCTTCAATACTTTGCTCATTTCCACGACTGAGATTCTCCTTATCCTGTGCACACCTTGCACGGCTCCAGCAACCCACGTTCACTTCTGAGTGAATGAGAACAAGAGTTAAACTACCTGAGCCTTTTGTCAACGCACTCCTTGCGGATGACTTCAACTGCACTCCTTGCAGGAAATCCTTTTTCAGATAGAGAAACAATTGTAACTCATTCCACTCCCCTTTAGATTTCATGTTGAAACATGAAATCACATGCACAGCGTCTCAAAACAAATACATAATGGAAAACAAACGTTCACGAGCATATTATCAACACACATACAGAGAGAACACAAAACCATGAATATGAATCAATTCCTTCTATTAATTTAAGATCTATACATGGATGTCTTCTACAAATCTTTTCTATTCTCCTATGCTCTCCCTATTCTGAATTATGCTGGCTCCTCTTACAATGAGAAATGAGGGTGTCTATATCCGTTTTCCCTCCTGCGCTCTAAAACTGTCTAATCTAATATTCAATTCTACCTACTTACATCTACTACTATAAATGCCTCCATCTACTTCAGACGAGAGCGTATGGCTCGAGGTCTGATTACGTTTTACCAAGGCACCTAAATTAAATTATCTCATTTATGTTTAGCGCATCAACTTCAAGGGAAAATTTTAAAAATTGGCGTTGGCGTTTGCTCAGCTATCCTTTGTCTTTTGTGCTGGCTCGCTTGTCTCGGAAGATGCTCCTGCATCATACTCCCTCACTTGAAAATTTGCATGGACTCCTATCCATGAGCTCCTGCACGGTATGTCCATGCTTTTGTATCTCTGCTTCAGTCTCCCAGCTGGCATCTTCAACTGGATGGTCCTTCCACTTGACCAAAAATTCAAAATATTCTTTCCTTCTGGTCTTCTTACCCACTCATTTATTCAGTATCTGTTCCATCTGTGGCTTCTCTGCAACTGGCATCTGCTTCTGCCACTGAACCTCTGGTTGATCATCACTTTCTTCTCCTGCTTCATCAACTTTATATGGATATAAATCCGAAACATTAAATGTCGGAGATATTCCGATCCCATCCGGTAACTCAATTTCATAAGCATTCTGTCCCATTTTCTTCAAGACCTTGCATGGCCCAATTTTATTCATTTTTAATTTATTATATGTTCCCCTCTGGAACCTTTCCTTCCTCAAATGCGCCAGAACTGGATCACCAACTTCAAACTAAAGTTGTCTTCTATGTTGATCTGCTCTGCGCTTGTACTCCTGGCTTGATTTCAATAGCCGCTCCTTCACCCTGGTGTGAAGTTCTTTCATCGCTTCAGCGAATTCTTCTGCACTAGCGCTGCTAGTCGCAGTCTGTTCTGAATCCCTCAATTCAGAAAATCCCCTCAGTTGCATTCCATATATAATCTGAAATGGACTTTGGCCTGTGCTCCTGTTCACTGAATCATTGTATGCGAACTCTGCTTGCGGAAATACGCTATCCGAGTTGCTATGGTGCTCTGTCACCAAGCTCCTCAACAAGTCTCTGAGACTTCTATTGACCACTTTTGTTTTTCCATCCGTCTGAGGATGATAAGCAGAACTAAACATCAAATTAGTTCCTAGATTCTTCCACAATGTCCTCTAGAAATACCCTATGAATTATGTGTCTCTGTCTAAAACTATGCTTTTTGGCAATCCATGAAGTCGAACAACCTCCTTGAAGAACAGATTTGCGATATGAGTCGCATCACTGATCTTCTAGCATGGGATAAAATGTGCCATCTTGGAAAACCTATCCACTACCACAAAGATGGAATCAACACCTCTTTGGGTCCTTGGGAACCCCAATATAAAATCCATGCTAATTTCATCCCATGGCTTGTCTGGTATGGGCAATGGATGATAAAATCCTGCATTCTGCTTCCTCCCCTTTGAATACTGGCAAATTTTTCACCTGTCAACAAACTTCTTGACTTCTGACCGCATCCCTAGCCAAAAGTACGACTCACTCATCTTTGCAAATGTCTTATCATGGCCAAAGTGTCCAGCCAATCCTCCACTATGTTTCTCTTTCAACAGATTCTCCCTCATGGAGCAATTCGGAATACACAATTGATTTCCTTTGAACAACAATCCGTCCTGGATCACGTACTCTATCCACTGACTTCTGTCTCTGAGAACTAGATTCTCAGTTGCTTCATACGCTTCCTTAAAGTCTGAATCATCTACATACATGTCCTTAAGATCATCAAAGCCTAATGTCTTGACTTTGAATTCCTGCATCAGCAAACTTTTCCTGCTCAAAGCATCAGCAACTTTGTTAGCAGTACCAGAAATATGTTTTATCACAAAAGTGAAATTTTGCATGTATTCAACCCATTTAACATGCCTCTGATTCAACTTTTCTTGTTGGGTCACAAATTGTAATGCATGGTTATCACTATATAAAAAAAATTCCTTTGGAATCAAATAGTGTCTCCATTTCTTCAATGCCTGTATGATGGCATAGAATTCCTTATCATATGTGGAATGTTTCTCTTTTGCCTCATTTATCTTCTCGCTGAAATATGAAATTGGCCTGTCTTCCTGGCTCAAGACTGCTCCTATGGCAAACCCACTTGCATCACATTTTACCTGAAATGTTTTCTGAAAATCCGGCAATATCAACACCGGTTGTTCTGTAATCTTCTGCTTCAACAGATTGAAGCTCCTCTCAGCCTCTGCTGTCCAGTGAAAAGATTTATGTCTTTTCTTCACTGTATCCATCATTGCTGCACTAATCCCGCTAAAATTTCTAATGAATTTTCGATAGAAACTAGCCAGTCCATGAAAACTTCTCACCTCAAATACGTTCCTCGGTGATGGCCAATTCTTGATTACCTCCACCTTATCTGGATCCATCCTCAACTCATTTGCATATATAACAAATCCCAAATAAATGAGTTATGTCTTCAAGAGTGAGGACTTCTTCATGTTTATCATCATCTTCTCTCACTGTAATCTCTTCATCACAATAGCCAAATGCTTCAGATGTTTAGCCTTCGTCTTGCTGAAAATCAATATGTCATCCAGATACACGATGACAAATTTTCCGATGAATTCCTTCAGGAATTCATTCATCAACCTCATAAAGGTACTTGGTGCATTCGTCAAGCCAAACGGCATGACAATCCATTCATACAAACCTTCGTTTGTCTTGAATGTCGTTTTCCATTCGTCACCTTCTCTCATATGAATATGATGATATCCACTCTTCAAATCTATCTTTGAAAAAAAAAATTCTCCACTTAAGCAATCCATCAGATAATCCATCCTCGGCAATGGGAACCTATACCTGATAGTTATCTTATTAATGTCTCTTGAATCAGTGTACATCCTCCAACCTCTGTCTTTCTTCGGACTGAGTACTGTCGGAACAACACACGGACTCAAGATTTCTCTAACCAATCCCTTGTCCAATAAATCCTTGACCTACTTCTTGACCTCCTCATTCTCCTGTGGTGTCAATATGTACGCGGATTTGTTTGGAAAACTAGCTCCTGGTATGAGGTCTATATGATGACTCACACTTCTTATCGGTGGAAATGAATGAGGTAGTTCGTCCACTACAATATCAGCGAACTCTTCTAGCAGTTCTTGAACTTCTTCTGGCAAATCATCCACCCTTGTACTAGTCAGAACAATTCTCAGTTTTCGGACCACAAAGAATTATGGATCCTCCTTTTTCTTAACTTCTGTAAGAAGTTCCTTCCCACTCATGAGAAGTATTGTGTTGTTTACCCCCGGCTTCACCTCTTTATCTTCAATTGGGTACAACATATGAGTTCTCCCATTCCTCTCTAGGGTATGTGTATTCATTCTCCCATAATGAATTACATTTCTATCATATTGCCATGGTCTGCCCAGCAATAAATGACAGACATCCATAGGAATAACATCACATAAAATCCTATCATTATATCCTCCTATCTTAATGTCAACTAAGCACTGTTTAGTGACATTTACCTGATGTCCCTTCTGTAGCCATGAAACTTTGTATGGACTCAGGTGATCAGTTGTCTCCAGCTCTAGCTTTTCTACCATCTCAGTTGAAACAAGATTATCAGTGCTTCCACTTTCCACGATGACCTTGCACACTCTATCCTTGGTCTTGCAAGCAGTCCTAAAAAGACTGTTCCTATGCACTGAATTCTCCATCTCCTTCTATGGCGTCAAAAGGACCTTCCGCATCACCAGTGATCTTCCACCTTCAACGTACTCTGCCTCAACATCTCGCCTCTGTGCCTTGGCGATGTGAGTCTCTCCAGTTTATTTCTTTTTCTCTGGACACTCGAATGACTTGTGCCCATTTTTTCCACATGTGAAGCATGTGATTACTCCACCTCTTCCTCTTCCTCTACCTCTGGTATGAGGAAACCTATTATTATCAGCATATCCTCCTCTCTGCTCAGTATGTTGTTCTCTTTTCTCAGCATATCACCCTCGATGCGAACTTCCACCTCTCTCTATCTGAGTCTGGGGTTTCCTCCAGTCCTCCTTGGGCTTCTGGTATTTATCTTGGGCAACCGATTTGCCTTTGGGATGAATCTTGCCTCTGCCTCGCTGACCTTTCTTACGGCTCAGCTTTTCTTCAGCTTTCAAAGCCATTTGATAGGCATCCTCCACCGTTCGGATGGTTGCCATATTTATTTCATTGTGAATTTCGTACCTCGGGCCATTCATATACCTGGCCACCTTTTCGTCATTGCTTTTGAGATGACCTGCCCTGATATTCAACCTGTAAAATTCCTCAGTATACTCCGTCACTGTCATCAACTTCTGTCTCAGGTTATGCATCCTCCTGAATAGAGAAATTTGATAATCCCTGGGAATGAATTTTGCCTTCATCTTTGCAATCATCCTGTCCCAGCTCTTAATTTTCGGCTTGCCTTGGCAATGCCTGTCATCTTGTAGTTCATCCCACCACAAGGTTGCATGTCCTTTTAATCTTTTGATGGAATGCCTGACCTTTTTATCCTCTTCGATATCTTCATAATCGAAGTAAGTGTCTAGAGCTCTAATCCAATCTAGCAGCTCTTCTGCATCCAGATTTCCCTCATAAACTGGAATATCCATCCTTACCTTTGTACTCATCCTTGCAATAGCTTTAAGTAAGTGTTCACTCGCTGCATCTTCCGCTGGGATTTCTTCTCCTCCGTGTCCAGCATCCTCTTCATCTTCACATTCATTGATATCTCCTTCATCAGCTTTGCGCCTTCGTGATGTCTCCATGTCCTCCATTCTGGCACGAAGATTTCATATTTCTCTCGCCATGTCTGGATTCTTCCCTTGCCTACCTCTTTCTCTAGACAATTCCCTTTCCTCCTCTGGATCGGGTGATTGTCTACCCCTTCTCCTTGGTATCATGGTGAATTCTCCTTTTCCTCTGCTACAGAAAGCAAAGAAGCTTTTCTAAGCTTTGATATCACTTGACGCAGGGTGTGCCACCCAGGCACGTCCGCTCACAGGATCTTCTTCTTCTCGGCCCGAAGAACTCCAAGGTTCTTCTACTTCCCTATCGGGAAGTATCTACCCACAGACTCTTTCCCGCGACTTCCCTCCTTCTTCTTATCAGAGGATCGAAACTCGCGACTTCGCGAATCCAAAAGGTTAGTAGTTGGGTGTGAATCTCACGAGTCCCCGAGCGCCGATTTGAATCAATGTTGACCTCACCCTTCTTCTATCACGATTTATCCTATCACGACTTCGCAAATCGCATTGTCAAACACTTGGGTTTCCAACTCCCAATACCCGGTGCACTGAAATGCTGATGCGCACGTGAGTTGACCTTTCAACGATCCCTTATCTCGCCGAGACTTCAGGTTTCGCAGGGTTGCGAATCCTAACACCAATACTTCAGGACTTCTCACGGTGAGATCCTGATGACTTGTGCCACCTGTACTCCACTCACCGACTCCACTATGGCCCACACTATCCTCCAGCTGTCGGGATACCGCTTATCGCAATCTCACGATCCCCGCGGCCAAATCCTTGAATCTTTTCTCACGAGACCCGATACACGATCCCAGGTGCAAATCTGACAGTTCTCCTTCAATCTATATCCAACAACTATTCTCCTCCTTGCTCCTCTCATCTTCGTGATTTGGAGTACCCAATGCTTGGGACCTCACCCTGCAAACTCCTGAGTTCGTGAGATCTCTCGATCTCTACCACCCATCCTCCTCAGATAGACAGCGTCTAGTCCTCTCGCCACTTCGCCGCTTCGTGTCCTCGTGCTTCGCGACCCTTGACACCAAATTCTCAGCCCTTCCACTCACGAGATCCCGACTTGCGATGTGCCACCTGTCCTCTTGCCGACTCCTGTGGCCCCACACCATTCTTGTGGTCGTCGGGATATCGCGTATCATAATATCACAGTTCCTATTACCAAGCTTTGGACACTTTTCTCACGAGGTCCCGATAGGCGATCTCGTGAATAATCCAATGGCCCTGACCAACTTGGATCAACGGTACTGCCCCTCCTGAGCTTGGAACCTCTCCACACTTGCGTTGTAACTACCTGGCACCCCTAAAATATCTAAAGGCTCTCGAAACTTCATAAAATCTCCTCCAAAGATGTCGTTCGTCCATTCTCCCTTTGAGGATTTTGTGAAATAAATAAGTACCTCTCCACGAGACTCCTTCGCCTACCTACGACGTTTCTTGCAACTTCAAGTCACACTTATCTACACTGGTCTTCAATGAATCATAGGCCTACCCTTCTTGAGCTTTTGGCTAAGTTACTTCAACCTCAACGAGGTTCTTTGCACGCACTCCTTGCGGAAAACCTGCGAACACTTCAACTGTTCGAGCTTCCTTTGACTTTGCGCATGGCCGTAGTAGCAGTCCTTCAATACTTTGCTCAGTTCCATGACTGAGATTCTCCTTAGCCTGCGCACTCCTTGCACGGATCCAGCAACCCACGTTCACTTCTGAGTGAATGAGAACAAGAGTTAAACTACCTGAGCCTTCTATCAACGCACTCCTTGCGGACGACTTCAACTGCACTCCTTGCAGGAAATCCTTGTTTAGATAGAGAAACAATTGTAACTCATTCCACTCCCCTTCAGATTTCAGGTTGAAACATGAAATCACATGCACAGCGTCTCAAAACAAATACATAACATAAAACAAACGTTCACGAGCATATTATCAACACACATACAGAGAGAACACAAAACCATGAATCATAATCAATTCCTTCTATTAATTCAAGATCTATACATGGATGTCTTCTACAACTCTCTGCTATTCTCCTATGCTCTCCCTATTCTAAATTATGCTGGCTCCTCTTACAATGAGAAATGAGGGTGTCTATATCCGTTTTCCCTCTTGCACTCTAAAACTGTCTAATCTAATATTCAATTCTACCTACTTACATCTACTACTATAAATGCCTCCATCTACTTCAGACGAGAGCGTATGGCTCGAGGTCTGATTACATTTTACCAAGGCGCCTAAATTAAATGATCTCATTTATGTTTAGCGCATCAACTTCAAGGGAAAAATTTAAAAATTGGCGTTGGCGTGTGCTCAGCTATCCTTTGTCTTCTGTGTTGGCTCGCTTGTCTCGGGAGATGCTCCTGCATCACTAGTACTCCCGCCGTGGCTCGAACTGTAGGTTAATGATTACCTAGTTCGAGAGGACCCACAATGTTGTGAGGGCAGACTACGATAGTCACTCACAATGATTCTAAGGGGCACGCAATAAGGTGGGGGGCTTATTCCTTAGAATCCCTTAGTCTCCCACAAGTTCACCTGGCGGAGTGTTGACTCCAGGGGTTATTGATGTCTACCAATCAGTCAAGAGGTGGGTGGTACCCTTGGAGCACGTGGTGCATCCTGAAGGGAACGTCATGCAAAAGAAACAAAAGAGGCAAGTGGCACCCTTAGAGCACATGGTGCATCCTGAAGGGCACATCACGCAAAAGAACAAAACAGATGAGTGACACCCTTGGAGCACGTAGTGCGTCCTGAAGGGCACGTCGCGTTGATGATGATAAAGGAACAAACCTAGATGGCCCTAAGACAAATATCTCATTAAGAAATTTTAAAACAACTTCCCTAATTAAAAGGTCACCCAGTTCAAAATCTAAGTCCTAAGTCTAAAACTTCGCCAGGGGTAAAATTTTGTCTACCCTTAAGGAAATATCTCTATAAAAATAAAGTAATAAAAAGTTAAAATAAAAACCCACTTGAGTAATAATTTCGGTCTACATAAATTTTTGGTAACATGAAGAGATTAAGAATTAAATAAAATGTGTGGATGTAAAACTTAAAGAGGCAATTAATTACTTTAACTTAAGCTAGTAAAAAAAAAAATTATATACTAAATTAATAATAAAAGGGAAGGGAGGTTAACATGCACAATTGTCATTTTTGGCTCTAATGAAAAGGGGAAAGAAGGAAATATAAAAATTGGGAAACTAGGGAATGAGGCAACATAAAAAGGGAAAGAGGGGAACTCATGGTAAAAATAGGGAAACAAACTTAGTAAAGAATCTGCATTTAAGAACCTTCTAATTTTGAACTGATTTAGCAATTTCATTTTAGGGAAAGCCTTAAAACATGTAAGGGAATCTAGGGACACCTAGGAGGGAATTTAGGAGTAAATCTAGGTGGGTGGGGGAATTAAGACAATTCATTAATTAAATAAAATAATAAATGGAGAAACGTGGGGGATGAATGGCACTTGTACGAAGGAGAATTTTTAGGGAATTTTTATTAAATTTTTAATTAAATGAGATTTAGGGAGAGAAAGGAAGTGGGAAAACTCTATAAAATAGAGGAAGGAGAAGGATGGAGGGGATCGGCTGTTAGCGTAACATTATGTTTCCAGAATAGTGACTTGACTGATTTACTTGTGGGAGTTGGGTTTTCCCAGCTCAAAGACGAGTGGTAGCTCAGCCTTGCGAGGCGAGCTGGGAGCTAGACGTACCATATAGATAGTGTGTGGCCCCTTTGCAGTTCGGGGGGAAAAGGGGGAAGTAGAGTACCCCTACCATTGGCTAGGAGGTATCGGTGAGGTCTCGACAGTCGGTGAGCGGGAGTGGCACGGAGCGCGCGGACGTCATTCGAAGTGGGCGATAAGGAAACGATATGCTCTTTTATTTGGTAGAGTAGAATGTAGTAGGCCTTAGGCTTGGATCTGAGTATTGATTGTAAATGAATTCGACATGCTTCTACCTAGTGTTATCTCATTTTTCTTCATTTTTATATCTCGATGAACCTTTCTGTGTATTTCTTTCTTGACTGCGTTATATTGCTGCTTATGGGTTCTACGTTTTAAAAGATGGAAGGACGTTCTGGCCCACTGTATACCCCGTTGGTTGTTCTGATAGTCTACATTCCCATCATTCATTCAATCCTTTTACTTTCCATCATTCAACCAATTCAATACTGTAGACATGTTTTTACTTAGTGTTAAATCCTGGTACTTCCTTTTTATTGTAACTCGTTTGCTTGATTGGCATGCTACTTCATCAGCCATATGCGTTGATGGGGGAAAATTTGTTGATGGGAAGGGGCACAGTAGTGAGGAATAAATGTCATGGATTTCCTCGAGTTCATTTCTCTTAAGGAGTAAAAGTCTTAATAAGTTGTAATATTTACTTGAACTTATGTACTAGATATTTCGTCTTTGATTCAATTTGAATCGAGCCTTGCATGGAAGTAGTCTTCTTGGGATGGAACCGTCAGTGTCTGGAATTTCACCCTGCAACCTTCGGCCCTACTTGACCCAATAACCAAGAGGTTTGTTGTGCGTTCTTAGGCATCCTGGTAATTTTCTTTTGACTAGGGACTACACTAATGCCCACGAGTAGAGGGATAACCCACCCGCTTTGTTCAAACCTTTTTTTTATTGGACTGGTCCATCCTGTGTAACAAAATATCTAGTTTCAAAGATACCTCCATTGCTTAACCGGGATTCTCCCAAAATTGGTTGACACACCTCTTGCTCCTGACTTAACTGAAAGAGCTACGTTCATCCATTGCTACGCAAGGGATTTTGGTGAGAGTTTGTTCTTAGTTAAACTGTTCGCCAATTGATCTCTGGATGGGTAATGCGTTGGATGTGTTAGCGGTGACAATTTGGCAGTAGACGCAATTTAATTGTTGTTACCACTTTCAGCCAACACAAATCTAGGCCTCGAAGGATCATGTCTGATTCTAGATAATATTTTTTCCTTGCTTCGGCGTGGTTATAGTTGTGAAAAGCATGAATAATAATAATAATAATAATAAAACTATTTACCTTGGCCATCAATAGCGATGGAATTATAATCTTGTCAACGGTCAAGCGTAATTTCAACTTCTTGGCATTTTGATATATATATTTTTTTAACTGTTATACCCTCCTAACTTCACCTAAAATTTAAGAGTAGTTTATAATGGTAACCTTGATATGATTGAATGTGCTAGGCTACAGTTTTGTGAGTCCCTAACACCAAAGTTGACATAGATACCTCTAAAATAGAGAGAGATGGTGCCTTCTGACAGAGTTAAAACCTCGCCTTAAATTCCAGCGACCAAGTTGACAGATCGATACCCCTACTTAAAGCAAGATACAACAAGGCAGTAAATCTCCTTAAAGTTTATGAAAGAAATTTAGGTGGCTTTCGGCTATAGCAGTAACTAATTTAATTGAAGGATTGACAGTTGTTATGGAGTAACCCTAAGGTGACCGTTTCGATTTACCATAATTTAATTCATCGCAGTAAAATCTGGCAGAAACATTAACCTTTGGATAGAATCTATCCCTGTGTCTTCTAGACTCCTTCCCAGCCTATTCACTAATGACAGTAAGTCAAATGTCAGTAAAAGATAACGATTCTACATTAAATGCTTGAGTTTACCCTCGCCCTGTGACTTTACCCTTACCTGGATGCGAATAGTAGTAAATGATTCTATTGCGTATTTATTAACGCCTGGTTATTTGCTCATGATAAATGCCAGGATGTATTATGATCAACACTCTTTTTTCCTTGCGTTCAGCCTTATGTTGATGCCTCGTTGCTTTTTAGTATAACTAATGATAGCATTTTAGTTATAGATTGATACTATTATATTGAAGATTTATGATTGATTGGATGGAGGTTAAGATTCAATCGATGGGGCCCTACAGGATGAATTAATAATTTAATTGAATGAAGAATAAGTACTAGCTTGCAACTTCAGACTTGCTAAATAGATAAGCGATTCATGTTATTTGAATTATTGATGAAAAACTAAGGTATTGTTTCTTGCACCAGAAGTAAATTAACTTTCTTCTATTTTATTAATGTCCCATTTCTTCTTTTCATTTAAATAATAATATCTTTTAATTTAACATTTATCATTCCATTATTGTTATGTGGTGAACCAATATTGTACCTAAACTATCTTAGTGTAGACCCTTATTGTTCAGAGTGGGTGAAGTGAATGATTATTTTAGAAACTTGGTTTAGACATCCTCTTATGTTTAGGAAATGGTTAAAGTTTTTAATGATTATTACATTAGAGCATTGAAGTGATTTTATTAATAATAACAAATCATTATTATTGTGACTGTGGGATGAGGAAATTTGGTGTAAATATTGTTAAGTGGTACATAATCTGGTCCTTGGGATATTGTTACATATATATACAAATTGTTGGATATTGCTTTTAAATAGAACCCTTATAACAATTATGATATGGTAAGACACATTGATTGAGATAGTACTCTGATGACACTATAATTTAAAAT
>ML807533.1:55105-74506 GCA_009831015.1 Picea engelmannii | reverse complement strand
AATAATATAAGGGAAGGGAGGTTAACATGCACAATTGTCATTTTTGGCTCTAATAAAAAGGGGAAAGAAGGAAATATAAAAATTAGGAAACTAGGGAATGAGGCAACATAAAAAGGGAAAGAGGGGAACTCATGGTAAAAAGCGGGAAACAAACTTAGTAAAGAATATGCATTTAAGAACCTTCTAATTTTGAACTGATTTAGCAATTTCATTTTAGGGAAAGCCTTAAAACATGTAAGGGAATCTAGGGACACCTAGGAGGGAATTTAGGAGTAACTCTAGGTGGGTGGGGGAATTAAGACAATTCATTAACTAAAGAAAATAATAAATGGAGAAACGTGGGGGATGGATGACACTTGTATGAAGGAGAATTTTTAGAGAATTTTTATTAAAACTTTAATTAAATGAGATTTAGGGAGAGAATGGAAGTGGGAAAACTCTATAAAATAGAGGAAGGAGAAGGATGAAGGGGATTGGCTATTAGTGTAACATTACACTGTCAGAATAGTGACTTGACTGATTTACTTGTGGGAGTTGGGTTTTCCCAGCTCGGAGAGGAGTGGTAGCTCGGCCTTGCGAGGCAAGCTGGGAGCTAGACATACCATCTGGATAGTGTGTGGCCCCTTTGTGGCTTGGGGGGCTAAGGGGGAAGTAGAGTACCCCTAGCATTGGCTGGGAGGTACCGGTGAGGTCTCGACAGTCGACGAGCAGGAGCGGCACAGAGCGCGCGAACGTCATTCGAAGCGAGCAAGAAGGCGATGGTATGCTCTTTTATTTGGTAGATTAGAATGAAGTAGGCCTTAGGCTTGGATCTGAGTATTGATTGTAAAGGAATTCAGCATGCTTGTACCTAGTGTTATCTCATTTTTCTTCATTTTTATATCTCACTGAACCTTTTTACGTATTTCTTTCTTGACTACGTTATATTGTTGCTTATGGGTTCTGTGTTTTAAAAGATGGAAGGACGTTTTGGCCCGCCGTCTACCCCATTGGTTGTTCTGATAGTCTACATTCCCATCATTCATTCAATCCTTTTACTTTCCATCATTCAACCGATTCAATACTGTAGACATGTTTTTACTTAGTGTTAAATCCTGGTACTTCCTTTTTATCTCATGAGACTATCAGTGTGTGGCATTCTTGAATGTGGTGTATTGCCGGATTTTCAGCTTTGCATTATTTTTATTGTAACTCGTTTACTTGACTGGCATGCTAATTCATCAACCATATGTGTTGATGGGGGTGAATTTGTTGATGGGAAGTGGCACAGTAGTGAGGAATAAATGTCATGGAGTTCCTCGAGTTCATTTATCTTAAGGAGTAAAAGACTTAATAAGTTGTAATATTTACTTGAACTTATGTATTGGATATTTCATCTCTGATTCAATTTGAATCGAGCCTTGCATGGAAGTAGTCTTCTTGGGTTGGAACTGTCCATGTCCATAATTTCACCCTGCAACCTTCGACCCTACTTGACCCAATAACCAAGAGGTTTGCAGCGCGCTTGGGCATCTTGGTAATTTTCTATTGAGTAGGGACTACACTAATGCCCACGGGCAGAAGGATAACCTGCCCGCTCTGTTCGAACCTTTTTTTTCTTGGTCTAGTCTGTCCTGTGTAACAAAGTCTCTAGTTTCAAAGCTACCTCCATTGCTTAACCGGGATTCTCCCAAAATTGGTTGACACGCCTCTTGCTCTTGACTTAAATGAAACAGCTACGTTCAGCCATTGCTACGCAAGGGATTTTGGTGAGATTTTGTTCTTAGTTAAATTGTTCGCCAATTGATCTCTGGATGGGTAATGCGTTGGATGTGTCAGCGATGACAATTTGGTGGTGAACACAATTTAATTGTTTTTACCACTTTCAGCCAGCACAAATCCAGGCCTCAAAGGATCATGTCTAATTCTAGATAATCTTTTTTCCTTGCTTCGGCATGGTTATAGTTGTGAGAAGCACAAAGAAGAATAATAATAATAAAACTATTTACCTGGGCCATCGATAGCGATGGAATTATAACCTTGTCAATGTTCAAGCGTAATTTCAACTTCTTGGCATTTTGAGATTTTTTTTTTTAACTGTTATACCCTCCTAACTTCACCTAAAATTTAAGAGCAATTTATAATGGTAACCTTGATATGATTGAATGTGCTGGGTTACATTTTTATGAGTCCCTAACACCAAAGTTGACATAGCTACCTCTAAAATAGAGAGAGTTGGTGCCTTCTGACAGAGTTAAAACCTCGCCTTAAATTCCAGCGACCAGGTTGACAGTTCGATACCCCTACTTAAAGAAAGATACAACAAGGTAGTAAATCTCCTTAAAGTTTATGACATAAATTTAGGTGACTTTCGGCTATAGCAGTAACTAATTTAATTGAAGGATTGGCAGTTGTTATGGCAGTAACCCTAAGGTGACTGTTTCGATTTACCGAAATTTAATTCATGGTAGTAAAATCTGGTAGAAACATTAACCTCTAGACAAAATCTATCCCTGCGTCTTCTGGACTCCTTGTCAGCCTATTCAGTAACGAAAGTAAGTCAAATGTCAGTAAAAGCTAACGATTCCACATTAAACGCCTGAGTTTACCCTCACCCTGTGACTTTACCCTTACCTGGATGCGAATAGTAGTAAATGCTTCTATTGCGTATTTATTAATGCCTGGTTATTTGATCATGATAAATGCCAGGATGTATTGTGATCAACACTCATTTTGCCTTGTGTTCAGCCTTATGTTAATGCCTTGTTGCGTTTTAGTATAACTAATGATAGCATTTTAGTTATAGATTGATACTATTATATTGAAGATTTATGACTGATTGGATCGAGGTTAGGATTCAATCGATGGGGCTCTACAGGATGAATTAATGATTTAATTGAATGAAGAATAAGAACTAGCTTGCAACTTCAGACTTTCTAAATAGATAAGCGATTCATGTTAGTTGAATTATTGATGAACAACTAAGGTATTGTTTCTTGCACCAGAAGTAAATTAGATTTCTTCTATTTTATTAATGTCCCATTTCTTCTTTTCATTTAAATAATAATATCTTTTAATTTAACCTTTATCATTCCATTATTTTTATGTGGTGAACCAATATTGTACCTAAACTATCTTAGTGTAGACCCTTATTGGTCAGAGTGGGTGAAGTGAATGATTATTTTAGAAACTTGGTTTAGACATCCTCTTATGTTTAGGAAATGGTTAAAGTTTTTAATGATTATTACATTAGAGAATTGAAGTGCTTTTATTAATAATAACAAATCATTATTATTGTTACTGTGGGATGAGGAAATTTGGTGTAAATATTGTTAAGAGGTACATAATCTGGTCCTTGGGATATTGTTACATATATATACAAATTGTTGGATATTGATTTTAAATAGAACCCTTATAACAATTATGATATGGTAAGACACATTGATTGAGATAGTACTCTGATGAAACTATAATTTAAAATTGTGCATCTGTTTTGTTTTAAGGCTTATATAGATTGTACCGTATTGATAAATCGCATTTAGCCATGCTAAGTTGGGCTTGTGACAGATGACTAAAACAGACAGTAACTATCTACTATCTTGACTTGACGATTGAGCAGGGTATTGGTGAAGTCGTTTCTAGCTTGCGCTTCCCATTGAGGGTGTTGTGGTTCCTTTTAAATATTGTGTACTTAGTCTGAAAACCATTTTATGCTTGGTCTGCTTGTGTCAGGTGGGATGTAGAAACCTCCATGTTCCTCAGAACAATCACCAACCTTGAGACCTTAAATGGTTAAAATCAATGGGAACCTGGGCTTGAGCGTTGCTTATGTGTCTTGGAGGTCCTAACCATTGCAGGGTAGGACGGGCAGGTAGTCAGTCTTATTATTTTGTCGGTTGATTGTTGTTCTTTGCTGGTAGATGTTGATGTGCATCTTAGATCCTTATGTTGATATCGCAGTTGTATGCGTCATGATTCATCGTCATGTGGCGGCACAGAGTATAATGTCTTGTTACCCTTGTACACATGCACACACAAAAAAAAAATTGCACTTGTTATAAGAGGTTGTCGTCATAACGAGGAGGATCGTTACAGAAATATTAATGGGACAATCATGAAATTACTACGTTCAAGAAAATGGATTGGTTGAATCAACCAATAAAACATTTATACAAGTTTTGAAAAATGTTGATACAAGTTTTGAAATTTCCACATAAAGCTAACATATGGTCTTTGGGAAATCTAGTTAACTCCATATGGAAGTGCTGAACAATCACCTTATACTTTGGTATATGAGAAATAAGTTAGAATGTCAATACATTTGGAATTAAATGTTGGATCATGTTGTCATTGATGTCAATGGTTTGATTGATTGATGTCATTGATTGATTTCAAGTGATTGATTGATTTCAAATGATTGATTGATTGATGATTGATGTAATATAATATGTATTGTCCTTGATGAGACTGCATAGATGAAGATGGATCAATGAGTTGTCATTGATATGATGAAGATGGATCAATGAGTTTTCATTGATACATGATGAAGATGGATTGATGTGGTTTCATTGGTATATGATTCATTTTTGGAAAAATGTATATATGACTCATTATTGTCTTATCATGATTGATAAGGTGCACAAATGGATGAACTCCAAATTGGTCCCCTTATGGTGGAAGCCCTCATGGGAAGACACTTTGCGGATTAAGTTATCCTAGAAGAATGGTTGGAGGACCCATGCTCTTATTATTGTCTTATCATGATTGATAAGGTTCACAAATGGATGAACTCCAAAGTGGTCCCCTTATGGTGAAATCCCTCATGGGAAGACACTTTGTGGATTGTGTTATCCTAGAAGAATGGTTGGAGGACCCATGCTTGTATGTGGAATAATGAGATGAAGATCAAGGAAATTGTTGGTTAAACTATCCTAGATGTATATTGCTTGTCATTCCATTTCTAGTGGTATGTGGAATGTCACATAACTCCTCATGGTTTGAGATTTATGGCCTTACGAAGTTGGAGGACCCTCACATGTCATCTAGAAGCCCTAAAAAGTCAAAGTAGTCAAAGTGGTTTAAGGGATTTTAAAAGGTAAATAATAAAGTTAAGTGATGAGTGTACTATAATTCAAAATGAATACAAAATAAATTATTTAAATAATAAATTTAATGGAGAAATTAGAAGTGGGTTAACCCTAAAATAAGGAAAGTGGGGCCAAGTGACCTAGAAAATGTTTTTAAGGAAGCTACTTGGAGAGTATAAATAAGAGGCAAGGCTCTCTCATTTTAATCACACTTGAGAATATTGAATATCTATATGTGTCTGAGGTAACCAATGATATATAAGCCTAAATTATGAGGAAAGGTGAAAAAAATAAGGCGGAAATGCAAGGAAGGATAAATTCTTTTGATGGTGCTTTCTAAGGTATGTTATTTACAGGTCATCTCGCCATTTTCACTATAACAGTTTTTCTATAATGATTCAGACCTTGAAAGTTCTATTCCATTAATAAAACATACCCAAGTATATGTGGTAAACAATTCAACTTTTGGGTCGTTTTATTTTGGGAGTTACACTCTGTGGAAAACAGGGTTTGTGGCTAGTCCTGAAACTAGTCAAAAACAGGTGTTTCGGGTAAAAATGTCATAACTTCTTCATAACAGATCCAAATTCAGTGAGACAAAATGTGTTGGTCAGGGTACATGATTTAGAATGTTTTGTAACTTTTTAATATCAATTCAATGAACATTTTGTGCATTCCATGCTCTACAAGGTCTCTCTCTAGAATAAGCTAGAATTCAACAAGGTATGCCATTTTTTCTATAACGCCTTTTATGAGAGGTTACAAGTAGTGCCACCTTTAGGAATTGCATAAAACATACTGAAGAAAATTGTGTATCAATTTCATATATTTATTTATTACAGGTACAAAGTGATGATTATTTCAAGTTGGGGTTGTTGACTAATCCAAAACTAGTCATGGTTGAGACAAGCAGTTGATGAGTTGGCACATATGAGGTGTATAGTTGATGATTCTGGTACATATTTATGAGTCATTGTTGATTATTATTTGACACATGATTGGTATATACTTGGTACATGGTTGGATGCACTTGTTTATGGTACAGGTTGATTACAGGTTGTTTGGCATAGGTTGGTGCATGGTTGATGCACTTGTTTATGTTGACAGATTGATATTTGTTGAGGATTCTTGCCTCATATTCGTTGGTGATGAGAATGTAAGATTATTATTTCATATAGATCGGGTGCTCCTGTAGAGTTGTACTCTATTCAGTTGTTGCTGAAAAACCCTCGGATTCAAGTCCATAATAAAAAGAAAAATTGTACATACATCTTGTGTTCTTTGTGTTCCTTGTGGAGATGATTTGTTGATGATATGTTGCTGATATATGTTGATAATATGTATTCACATATAACTGATTATAAATGACAACAATGAGTAATGAGAAAATGTTGAATGTTAACTAAGGAGTTTTTGTGTAAGAGGGAAGCTTTGGGAAAACAATCCCCACACTCATTCACCCCCCCCCCTCTAAGTGTGGTAGGTGTGTCCAACATTAAATGCACTAACTATTGTTACATATAATAAATACATATAAGAAGTATCACCTATTCAAGAACAATATTATCAACTGATGTAGTTGGAAGAGGGAAAAAGAACTGGAAAACATGACTAACAGACAGCAAACAACTAATAAGTATTTTGACCATATTTCCACTCCCAAGAATTTTCAAAATTATTAATGGTTTTTACTTTGGAACAAAGGTAAATAAAAAACATATTTTCATTCCAAGTTGAAATCTTTATGGATCATGTCGTATCAAATTGATAAAATATTTGGTCTCAATTCTTAATTGTTAAAAGATACAAATGGAAAATTTCAAACACTATCAGTAAATGGGTAGTTCCTAAATTATTTCTTTATTTGATCCCTAGTTCTTAACTCTATGTAAATAAAATTTTCTTCATTTTCTTACCTTTCACCACTTTGTATATTCTCAATTTATATTGTTTCCTTTTTCCCTTTTCTTTTATTCCTTTCTAAAAAGTTCTTTTGACTCCATTGCCCAATGTACAAGGATCTCTGGATTCATAGCAACAGATAGGATGTTACTGTCCCAAAATTGGATCCAAATTTGATCAATATTCATTTATTAATGTTTGTGTGGTTTCTTCTATACTTATCCATTTTTCTTGTACATCCCATACTTAGTCATTTTTCTAAAATGTATGTTGTGGAGAGACTACTACCTTCACCACAAGTTCAAAAGTCTTATACTTAGCTTATTTTTATATTTTCCATCACCCTGCAACCCCGAAAATTAACCATTTGTTGAGTTGTCAGAGTTCCATTCTGGAAGTCCAATCCATATCTAATCCCACAAACCTACAAACTTGCAACATCTAAAAATAACTCCTCACTTTCACATCACCCATAATGAATCTATTTTTGATACTTAGCCTATTTTGTTGATTTTGTACGTGGGAGTCCTTCCCTCATCTCCACCTTCCACTCCCAAACCCACATCTCACATTCCTACATTCTCCAAAAGGAACCTTCATGTTAATCACTTTGCACTCCCATACTTCAACAATTCAAATTGTCATGACACAAGATCACTTTTCCCAATAACATTTATTAACACATCACCACATCAACCATCACTCATATGAATTAATATTGTTATTAAGTGTCATGATTCTCATAAAATTTCCGCTTTAAATCCTAAATTAAATCATCCAATTGATAACATCTAACTAAGGGCTATGACATTTGATATCAAGGTAATATGTGATAAATTAAATAAGGAATTAAACATGTGATGCAAAAATATTGTATTTATAAAATTTCTACCTATTCACGAAAATTAACCTTTATCAAATATTTCAAGTAAAAGGAAAGAGCTATATTACAGAGACACCATCAATACTATGGGACGATAAGACCACGAGTTTCAATGGTCAGAAGATTTCAAGTGGTATTCAGTGCTTCCACCTCTAGAAACTATTTTGAACAAAGTTTAGACCTATGGGAATGCATTAGTCGGGTGTGTACCAAAAGTATATGATTTCAAATAATTATTTCTCTGGTGCAATGATAAATTTAACAGTGAGAGAAGAGTAATCCAATTATAGGGAATATCACCAATTTCTTCGACACCTATGGTTTTCAAAAGAATTTTTATATTGTCGGAACCCACTGTCACATTTAAGAACTCTGAAATTGGTGACGTCTTGAAGGTCAACGATGGCGGAGTGGGACTCTTGGAAAGTTTTATTTTAAATCCATCAAGTGATTCCAGAAATTCTACTCAAACTGAGGTATGATCTCTTAAATATCCATACAAATAACTTGCATAGTTATTTGCTAGGATCATTGGATAGGATTCCATAACCTTTGTTACAAGATATATTGTACATATTTTATATCATTCCATTCATGAAGATGTTGTATTTGATTGGGCTTGAATCATTTTGAGTGAATTTACAAATTTTCTAAGTGTGTAGAAAATACAAATATTGTGCACATTTATTTAATGAAAAAAAGAAGAAAGCAATTAATCACTTTATCTTGGAAAATTGGAGAAGTCGTTGTAAAGAATATTTCCCATTTGGATGAATTTGCCACTAATTTTGATCATTTTAATTTAAAGGAAATTCATGAAATTTAGGGTTTCGACCCTAATAATTTATTCTTGACACACATTTTTTCAATTGGGCATGGCTCATCATTTAAAAAGTCTATTCAACTGGAATAAAGATAAGGACACAATCAAAATTGTCAAGAAGTATTGCCTAAAAACACCCTTGATGACATTGATACATTGGTTAGTACAAATTACCACTATAAGAAATGGAGGTGAAATACAACAGGTAGAAACCTGGGATCACCAAATTTTTCTCAAAAAAATTATTTTAGCATAGGAAAAACTCATGACATAGTCAACAACAAAGGAAATATTCTACTGGAAATTCAAATGATGGAGGAGATAAAGACCAATCCAAAAGGGTAATTGAAATATCACACATTATTCCTGTATCTATAGAAAGAAAAAGAGAAGTGGTTCATAAACAAGGCTAGAAAGTACCTAAATCTAAACTTAGTCCTAGAGATATGGATGTTTACACTATAACAAAAGAGCCTAGTTGGGTTGAACAAATATTGATTGAGAGTAGAACAATAGCAGAAGAACTATATTTTTAGGATCCAATTGTATTTGAAGAAGAATATGTCACCTTGCACCACGTGACCTACAAATGAAATTCAAATAAATTGTTAATTGAAAAACTCAATTTGAAAAATAAAAAGGTTTATGAAAAGTGGAAATATTTGTTTTTTCAAGTAAAACCCTTGAAAGCCATGGAATTTCCTGAAGAAATGGGTGAATCTTTGAAATATTCTATTGATGAGATAAAGAATGAAAAATTGATTATAAAATAAAAGGTGAAAGAATTGGAGAACTCTATACTGCCAAGACCCTTATTTGTTGATCCTATTGTTTCCATACAACCATCAAACACTCTAGAAAATGTACCAGGGTCTCGTTCGAGATTGAAAGGTTCCTCAAGCCTATTAATGGATGTTAGGAAATACATTGGAGATGACATTAAGAAAACAATTGAAATATGGGAATTATCAACATGTTGAGGTATTCTCTCAACAAGGATTGCACATTTTAAATAGTATCCCCAAAAGGACCTAGAAAATGATGAGATTTTTTATAAAGAATTTGTTTGTACTCTTTCAACAAAAATATTAAGTTTAAATGATGTTCATAGAAGAGAGAAAAACCTTCCTTCTAAGGCTTTCTTAAAACAAATAAATGCATATAGTGTGAGAAAGATTAAATGTTTCCAATAAATACTTGTCAAGTGTGATATCATAAATACAAAAAGAGGTGATATATTCCTAAATCTTGTTGATATAACTAAAGAGTTAGAGAGCCCACACTTAAACATGGATTCAATAATCCTTTTGAAAGATCAATTTCAAGAACAGAGAGACACCCTAAATATTTCATGGGAGAGTAAGTTGAGTGACTTAAATGAATATTTTGAATTAGAAGTGGAGAAGTGTTTAATTAAGAATGCAAATAAAAATGAAGATATTGAAGATACACTTCACCAATTGAGATTTGATTTTAAATATCTAGAAAAAGAATTGTTCGAAAACAAGATTATGCAGGAAATAATGGTTGCTCCCATGCGAGAGTATATTGAAAATTGGTTAAAGAATGCCTTGGTTAAGATATCTGAAATAGATCAACATAAAGTTGTTAATAACATTAAAGCACCTCCATCCTAGAAGCCTATAAAGAACACATCAACAAGACAGTGGAGATTGAGAGATAACCTTCCCATCATAGTAAGTCAAGTATTTATTACATCTATCTTTCCTTTCCTTTCCTATCAGTTAGTAACAATCTATTATTATACATTTCATGATTTGTGAAAACGTAAGACTGATTCTTAACTTTTTTTCTTTCTTTCTTCCCAGCCCATTTGGGAAAACACAATTTACTTTCCCAAATTTTATAAACATTTTCAAATACATTTGTATATTTTTTGGGGTTCCCTAATAACTATTTGGGATACATAACTATTGATTTTTTAGACTTTGAATTTTAAGATGGAGTTTTCAAGTGTGTGTCCATCACTTGATCTAGGGGGATCTCGGTGGTCATCTTCCTCCACCACTAAATCAAGATTTTTGAGCCTGTGGTTTTGATAAACCATCATATTCCCCTTTTGATGGGGAATGTAATGTAATTCCATATCTATTTGTAATGTAATGCAATTCCTAAAATTGTAATTCATAGGATCTCATTAGAACTCCATAGTTAAATGTGCTTGAGATAGAGTAGTACTAGGATGGGTGACCTCCCAGGAAGTCCTAGTGTTTTACATGCCTATGGAATTTTGCAAACTTATACCAATTTATCCCACATGCATCATGGGAATTATTCTCCTCTCATTCTGTCATATATAATTGAGGTGAAGGAGACCCTTTAAGAAGGTGATGGAGTGTGATGTAAAGATTATTGTGAATAAAGCGTAGACAACATCTCTTTCTCTTCAGAGATAAGCTACCCTATTTTAGTTAGTTTTTGTTCTACAATGTTATGTTATTTTATTCATTAATAGAAGCTGGGTTTCACTTTATTTTTATTTTTCTTCTATAATTTATTTTGTATCTCATTTTGTTCTCAACATGATCCAGATCAATGAAATCAGAGAATTTGGTTCCTTGTTGTTTCTTAGAGCATGTCCCTAATGAGGTCAATATATAGAGAGTTGGGCCTTAATCTACTTTCACTAGAGGAAAACCGCTCTTTCTAGCTCAAGTGACCTCCCAAGGTGGAAGAAAAGAGAGATGATGGAGTAGGAGATCTTTTCAATAATTTTCTCGAGGAAGCTCTCATGCAATAGAGGAATGAGATGATGGATAACGTTTTTCATATCCTTTGACGACTACCAATGGCGGTCGAGGCATATTTGAGAAATAACCATTTCGGAGGTGAGACACACTTCAAGGTACAAGTAAATTTTGATATCCCCTTATTTGAAGGCCAAATAGATGCAAATTATCTATAAAAATGGTTGAATATACTATAAGGTTATTACTCTATCTAAAATTTTCCGGAGAGTGAAAAGATCATCTTTGCACTCCTTAAACCCCTTCCCCATGTTAGATCTTGGTGGGAAGGTTACTAGGAGACGTACATCATGGATGAATATATACCATTGAAGAGAGAACTGACTTGGGTGGCCTTTGTATATTCCCTCAAGGCATATTTCTTCCATGTTGGAAACTATGATGACCAATACATGAGATGGACAACTCTATGTTAGAAAAGAGACTAGATGGTGCCATAGTACACTAACATCTTTCATACCTTCTCCTCAAAGTTGGGTATCAACAAATATAAGAGATACTTGCTATTGAATTATTGTAGTGGTCTACACATATAATTCAAATAGAGATGGATTATTCAACATCTCTTGACTGGGAGATTCTTATTGATATATAGTCAAAATTGAGCAAAAATTCAAGTAGTGGAGTAAGAGGGAGTTCGAGTTTGAAAATAATCCACAAAAGGAGCATGGTAATGATATGGATTATACTAAGAATGAAATTAATTATAAGATATAATTAGGAAATACATAGAGATATTTCAAGGAACATAGTAATATAATAAAAATCAGATTCTATTAATGATTACTTGGAATACAAAAGACTGTAAAATGAAAATAAGATAAGCTAGATATAATGGTGGTATCTTATCTCTAAAGAGAGAGATATATCATCTACACTCATTGACAATAAGATGATTACAAATAGGTAAACAAATTCCTTTCAAGTACATAAAGCATCAATGAGAAAACCCTAAACATATGAAACCCTAACCCCAAAATATGAAGTGCCAAAATGTTTGTGGGCCCCAATATGGTTAGTTTATACATCAAATTTCCGAGGGAACAATGTTTCCATACGATCTCCATTTGGGGAACTCACTACGCCATCATAAATCTCTATCCAAGGAGTAAACATGTCATTTGGATCACTAGAATTTTCCTTCAGCTACATGCCAGGCGTCGTCGGGCCAAAAAAAGTCATTTAGGGCCTCAAAATGACCCTAGAAGTTTGGAACCCAAAAAACTATAGAAAAATAGCCAAGATGTGGAACCATTCCAAATTAGTAGAATAGGTGGGTGCTCTCCAGGATCTACATGGATCAATAATCCCCCCTTAGGAAGCAATGGTCCCCATTGCATCAATTTCCTCCATTAGATGGAAAACATTTTGTTGAACCTAACTCCTGGTGAGCCACTTTCCCTAGTGAAGAAACCATCCTATCTTAACAACCTGATAGAGTGGATTTTTTTTCTTGTGGGTTCCCTTCATCTTGGTCTCCATGATTCAATCAAATTTCACTTGCTCAATGTAGTAAGGATCAAGTTTTTTAGGGTCCAAGTGCTTGGCCACATCCGAAGTGTCAAGGAGAGGTGGAAAATATGCTCGAAGCAGTTCCACATTAAATAATGGGTCCAAGCCAAGGAAAAGAGGAATACTTTACTCAAAATCATTCTCACCCATAGCCTTCATGATGGTGTAAGGCTTGTAGCATAGTGGGTGTAGCTTCTGATGGAGTCCTGTTAGGTTCTCTTTCTACAAATGCAACCATAACTTATCTCCCACCTGAAACTTGTGTGGCACTCGATGTTGATCGTGGCACTGCCTGTACTTGGAATTGGATTTCTACAAAATATCAAGAACTTGGTGTTGGATATGCTAGATTTTCTCAAAATATTTGGCTACTCGTCTAGCCTCAGTATGATATTGGGAGGATGTTGGCAGCCAATTCACATTTTCCACTGTCTTATAAGCTGCCTACACCAATGTTTTGCAAACATCAATTTTTCATCGCAATTTTCAAGTGAACGACATTTTTTATTTTTTTTTGCGACATTTGCACATTTGCCTTCGTTTTATTTTCACGACTATAAGCATGAAAACTCAGTCTTTTGTAGTCGCATTAAAATCATTATTTGAACTATCGTTATCCGTCTTGTTGATGTGCCCATTGCGCTTACTTTTCACTTATTGTTATGCAACTAGAAAAACTTTTGATCTGTACTCTTTGGACATTCTTAGATTGATTGTGTGACTTCGTCTCACTGAATTGCGATACATTGACATTTCAATTTTCTTGTTATTTGACTTACTTGACCGTTGGTTTCATGAAGATACATAGGGGTTATGATTAAATCTTTTATATATGTCTATTAATATAATCCCTATGTTTGTGTTTTCATAATTCTTGGCATGCTAATTATATGAACACCCATTGGCTCATGGTTAAATATTTGGTATTGGTTTCAAATCGTATGTTGATGGTTTAAAAACTATGGCATAATGTTTCAATTGTGCGTGTTGGTTGATACACTTACCATTGGTTTCATTGGTCAGCCAAGTGACATGATTGTTGAACTATATAACAATGGGTAGAACAGCTATGAAAGCCGGCGGTTGTACTATTGGCAATAACTATTTTGCATGGCAGAGATAAGCTCCACCACCTTCTCACACTAACATTTATGCCTAGCCCTTATCCTCGTTCACCTTTGTTAGCCCGAGTACCCTTCGTGCATTTTTCTCCTGTGTGTGCTATGATCCAAACCCTGGGTTTACCGTGTGCTCGGCTCCATGGCACCAATCGTGCATATCGAGCCAAATGACAACCAAGCCTTGTTAATGTTTGACAATGCCTGCAAAGACTTGGAGGAAAACGGGTGGCTCACCTTCATACAACGATTCGAGGGTTTTAATCTCTGTGTTGCACAACAGTTCGCTTTGAATTTCGATGGTCGTAGAGCATAGGTGGGTGGCATACAGTTGGAAATTGATCAAAAGTTTATTAGTTTTTCTACAGGGTTACCCTCCTCGGGACAACGTTGGTTCAAAAATTCTAAGGTCGAGGAGGTGCCATGGACGCTATTGTTCATCTCGTGAAAGGTCACCTCTTGTGACAGAGGTATGCCCATCTCTGCACTTAAACCACGATGGAACGATACTTTGATGGTAGTCAAACAATTCGTGACCTGTGAGGGTCGATATGGACTTCTGTTTCTCTACCACCTGCGTTTGCTAATGAATTTTATGGGATACTCGTTGAATATGCCTTTCTACTTTCAGCACAACCTATATAAAATGTCGAAAAGGTTTAAAAAAGAGAAGGCTAACAGTAGCCTGTTCCACCATGGACTCATTAAACTTATCATTGTTTATCATTTGAGTTTACATGGTGATAGTTGGAGAGATTTCCTTGCTTGAAATGGTTTTGATGATACAGACCCTATCCAGGTTGACAAGCCTGTGATTACTTAAACCAATGTTCAGCCACCCGTGCCCTTCCATATCCTATTGCCCTCTCCTAAGCCTTCGGTCGACCCTGCTATTGACTTACCAAACGTTGGAACTGAGAAGGCCGAGGCTATAAAGAAACCTATGAGAAAAAAGGCTAAGGCAAACTATTCAGCTAATGCTAAGGGTAAAAAGAACGCTCGGCTTATTTCGAGAATGGAAAGGAACAAAACTAAAACCTTTGTTGAGTCAAAGCCTATCGTCCTTAGTGAGGATTCATATTCTGACATAGAACATTTTCTAACCAGTGAGTACCCTTATTCGCAGGGTTTATGCCCCGAACCACCTTATGATTTCATGACGAATCTACCCCCCTGCCTATGGAACGATCCTAGTTACCCAGGGATTAAATTTCCTAATGAAAACCTCAGCCATATGACCAAACCCTCGCCTGCTTTTTCAAAACCCACACAGTCGTCCTGTGACCAATGCGATTTATGGTTGGAACGATACTACATTGATGTTCCTCTACTCCAATCTAAAATCCAATCGCTGGAAAGTCAAGTTGCAGTGTTGACCAGCCAAAGAGACCAACTCCAAGCAACTGATAAGAAGCAGAAGACAACAGGCTCCATCCTTTTCAAAAATGTTGAATCGGCCACAGCCGTTATCAACTCCAAATTGTTTTGATCAAGCCATTTGATCGTCATACAGGTATGCTTTTCAAAATTGTTCTAGTTGTGTGAATGATCAGGGTTAATATAATGATTCGAACTTGGTTTTCGAATAGCTCTGTTACATTTTGAAATAACTCTGTCATAATGGGTTCATCATGTATGTTTTTTCTTTGCTAAAAATAAATGGGATTTCGTTTTGAATATGCTATTTGATCATTCCCAGTTTAGCCATATATAGATTTTTTATTGGATTTGAATGGTTTTCGTTTGGATTTAATTTGGTCGCTTGTCTGATTGAGTCAATGAAACTGATAGTTTGGTTTCAATTGAATTCATTTTGTATCTACTCTGAACATGAAGTTTCTCATGCTCAATTTAGAATACGATCACGTTTGGATTTGATTTGTTCGATTGATTTAAAATTGATGATTTGTTGTCAAGTGAATTTGTTTGTATCCAATTTAAACATAAAATTCTTCATGCTAGATTTAGCATACGATCATGATTTGATTTCGTTATGGTTAGTATGCGGTGATCGTCGAATGATTTCATGAGTTTGGTTGTTACATATGCTGTGTTATATTCGAAGCTGAAATACAACTCTGATCGTTTCCAATTTGGGAAAAATGACTCTGTTTTTTCGGAAACAATGCTTTCATTAAAGTCTCTGCAAATAATATTCACGCCCGAATCATGGAACATTGTTGATATGCGATGACTATCTTAAATCCTTGTTGTTTGATCCACTTGTTTGGATTGCTGTTTATTTTCTGTCAGTTTGATCATTTTCATGAGTTGGATTCACATCGTAAAAGCTTCTCTATTTGATTTTAATTTGCAAATGAATTGATTGACTTTGTTATCACTATCGAATCCAGTTATAATTCATTTAAAAGAAATGATTTTGATCAAGGTAAATCGATCTTGTCGGCCCATTTGGCTAATAACAATGATTGGATATCTATTACAAACTCTGTTATTAATTGATTGATCCTATTGTGATTTCGTTTATGGATAGTTATGAGTCAGTTATGGTTTAACTCGCTCACGGCCTAGATCGTATGACAATACATTTATAACGATTTGAAAAGTGATCTTGTTTGGATTCGATCGTATCTCCTGTTGTTGAGGAAGCACAACGATTGCCTATGATTTGTTTTGATTATATCAATTTCAAATTGGATATGAAACGATTTTAAAACTGTTTGATTATGATTCTGTCTACCCGACTCTTGGCAACGAACGAAACAGAGTACACCTATCTATGTATACGGTTGATTGATTTTGATCCTATTTGATTTCGAATGGTATAACAATTTCAAATTGAATGATTCGTTTTCAAATAGCTATTGGATGTTAATTGAATTTAATTCTTAAAAATATTTTCAATTGATTTTAATGTTGATTATGTGTCTTATTTAGATCAGCTACAGAATCGCAAGATTCTGTAGCTAGTCTATAGGATTAGATTTTTATCATTTTATTAATAAAGAATCCTTCTAACTTGTTCATTTTTTACCCTTTTCAGGTAAATTCAAATTGCATGGGACATACTAGAAAGTCTAAGGGATACTTGTTTATTTAGTTTTATTGTAGTTTCCTAGTTTAGTTAAAATTGGGATATCTTCCCAGATTTATGTAAACAGTTTTGATAACTTCCACATGGAGGTTTTACCCTGTGGAAAACTTATAAATACTTATTATTTTTGTAATAAGGATCATCCTTACTGGTGGGAGAAGAGGCTATGGATTTCTAATACAAAATGAGACAGAATTTGATGTTCTGCTACAGCTTTAGCTTTGATAATATCAATCTTTTGTTTCAATTTTATGCATGTCATTAGCAATTGATTATAGACTACTTTAGCTATCATAGTCTTTTGCAAAATGATGTGATTTAATTAATATGATCCATGTCTGATTTCTTTCAACATTTAAAAACACAACAATTACTTGGTTCAGTTTATGAATGACAAATTTCTCTTCTTCATCAATTAAATTATTTAGTATAAGTCTTTGCATATGGATTTATCTAATTGTGGAGATTTATAAACCATATGATTGTTGTGATTTTTTATGTCTTGTTTGTCCTGTAATCAATACTTGAAGAGCACTGCAGCTATCGTTTACGAGAAGCTTCTGGATAATACGGTGCGGGTTTCCTCCCTCCGATCTGCTAAAATAGTCATCATACACAGGGCAAATCTGGAGCATTTCTCCAAGTTAGTTTGTATTTTATTTTCGTTAATTTGTTAGTATTATATTAGTAGTTAGATGTGTAGTTAGAATTAGTATATTAGTTGTTTTAATTTAGTTAGTTTTGTTTTATTTCTGTTCATAAAATTATAAAATCAACAAAAAATATCTTTCGCTGTCTTAGGGCAGAATATCAATGAGTTTTTCAGGTTTTAATTAAATCTGTAAATTGTAGATATTGTACATTTTGTGAATAAGTTATATTTCAGTTAGAGTTACTATAGTATTAGTTAGTAGATTGCATATATAGAATAGTTAGATTATTTTAGTTTGTTTTAATAATTAGTTTTAGTTTAGTTTGTTCAATAGTTAGTTTTAGTTAGATTAGTTTATTAGTTTATTAGTTTGTTTTATTTAGTTTTAGTTAGATTAGTTAGTTTAGATTAGTTTTCTTTTTGTTTTCTTAGGACCTTATATCGGCTAACGGAGCCGCTAAACCCGTCAGGGTGGTTCATCCCAAACGGCTTGGGTTATTAGACAACCCTGGACCAGTTCCACTCTCTCAGTTGATGGATGGACGATTTCGCCCGTCAACAAATGGCGCTAGAAGGAGGGCCTGAACTTAATTAATGGCACGAGGCAGTCGCAAGACTCCTCCACCACCTAATCGCTCACCTATAGTGACTAGAAGCCATTCAAACGATAATATTCCCCCTCAAACAACAACTACTTCAACCGACGATCCACAGATCACAGTTGAGCCATCAACCCCTAATCCTACAGGTGGTGACATACAAGAGATTGTTCATCAATCTCTTCTTAGAACACATAGTGCCTTAGCCCATTTGAGGCAACCAAACCGTCTGTGGGGTCAACCTTTGGACTTCTATGATATCAGATAACAATTAGGTGACACTAACCTCACTGTGAATCCTTCAGATCCAATCTTAAATACTGCTGCAGGAGGATTTGGGATACCCCCTTCACCACCTCCATCATCTCCTTCCTCTTCTGGGGGAGATTCCTCTAACGAAGGCAATTCCCCTTCTCATCCTTCCACACCCACTACCCCAATGGAAAATCAGAACAACCTTGCTAGACCTTGGCTTGATCAGGATGTCGTAGCTGTACCTGGAGCTCAGTACCCTTTACCTAAACATCCAGAGAAATGGCTTCCCAAGTTTGATCCTGACTCAAAACAGATCACTGAAGATCACATTAAAATTTTTATGTTAGCCATAAGACTCCGTAATGTCGAACATGAAGACGTTGTCTGTAGGTTGTTCCCATATACTTTCGAGGGTAATGCATCCACATGGTACTTTTCCCAACAACTCCATACCATCGTGTCTTGGGAAAAGTTTGAGTCATGCTTTTTGGAAAAGTTCGGAGACGGTAAGCCTTCAGAAGTCCTAGTCATGGATCTTTCTAGCTTAAGAATGAACCCAAAATAAAAAGTTAAAGACTTTAATCAAATATTATTGACACTTAAAAACCGAATCCCAATAGATTATATGCCTGCTGAGAGTCTTATAATAGCATACTACACTAAAGCTTTGCATCAAAGTATATCTATTTGGGTTAAACGATCTAAGAAAGCCACGTTGTTAGAAGCCTTCGAGGAGGCCAGCCAGATTGAAAAAGACATACTTAGTCT
>ML807533.1:19236-54828 GCA_009831015.1 Picea engelmannii | reverse complement strand
AGCAATCTAAATCAGCTGAGACTAAACAGAGTAATGTGAACCCCAACTTAGATTATGATGTTGTTGAATATCTTAAAAAGTTAAGGGCTAACATTTCTATTTATGAGTTATTGAAGTTTCCATTTTTGTTACAAAAAATGTTAACTCTAATGGTAACAAGGTTGTGCAGAACAAAGTTCCCCAGAAGACCTCCACTAAAAATAATATTGATCTTCAAGATAAAGGAAGCCTTACTGTAAGTAATGTAAATAATGTAAATAATGTAGATAAAGTAGCTTTAGAAACTGCGAGTAAAAAGCTACAAGCTACTACTCTTAGTACTCGCAAAAATGTACCTCCATTTCTATTAACTTTCGAGATCTTTAATAGAAACATGCACAATTGTATGGTAGACTCAGGGGCGTCATCTAATGTGATGCCTTGGTCTGTTTGCCAAAAGATTAATTCTTAAGTTGAACCATATTCTTTAAAAATCATACAACTTGATCGGACAAATGTCAAAGTTATAGGCGAACTAAAAAATGTTCTTATTAGGTTATCATCTAACCCCAAGGTTCATCAAGTTATTGATATAATTGTCATGGATATTCCAGAAGTGTATGGTTTATTTTTAAGCAGGGATTGGTCGGAGCAACTACATGGTTATTTCGCAACAGATTGGTCCCATCTATGGCTTCCAGAAAATGACAAGCCTAACAAAATCAAAGTAAACCGTGAGCGCTACCTTAAGTTCACGGTCACATATTTGAACGATCCCAATGAACCGTATACACCTTCTGCTAATTCACTTGAAGTACAAGGGATGGACACCTTCTTCGGAAATTTCATGGCCGAGGCTTCACCTATCACCAATCCAGAACAACAGTCCGAGATTGTAGCATATATGCAACCGACAGTTTCCACGCAACGATCCCATGTACCAGATGCAAATCAAATTTGGTCTCTCTATTTCGATGAATCAAAATCCAAAGAAGGAGCTGGAGCAGGCTGCGTTATTATCGATCCGGCAGGTAACAAAACATTGATAGCATGTAGATTGGAATTTGAATGTACTAACAATACGGTATAATATGAGGCTTTACTGCAAGGTCTCATAAAAGCTTTGGATATGAACATTCAAAATTTAACCGTCTTTGACGACTTTGAAATAGTGGTTATACAGGTAAGAGACTCTATCCACTGTCTTTCTCTGCATCTCAAAAGCTACCAGTATGAGGTATGGAATTTAATGAATAAATTTTCCTCTTTCAATATAAATTCCATTCCTAGATTGAATAACTCTGAAGAAGATTTATTAGCTAATGTAGCTTATAAACTTCTTCCTGCAGAACGTTTATCCCCAGACGCATTCTCAGTTGAGATGTTGTTTCGGCCATCCGTTCCTGACAACATCATGAACTGGAGAGTGTTTGACAATGATCAACAGATTATTAACTTTCTGCACTTGGAAGAAACTTTTCAAGGAGCGGTAATAGACGACCACACACATGATGACAATTTGCGCAATTTCATGGTAATACCAGATCCGAAAACTCCTGAATCTTCATCGGATATGGTAAACTCGATCCCTAAATCTGTAATTATACTAGAGAAGTTTTATGATTTTCAAGATAAATTTAAAAAGATGGTCAATTGTAAAACCAATAGTTCCTCGTTATCTTATGAAAAAGTGAACTTAGGAACTAATGAAAGTACTTAGTGCATTAATCTAGGGGTAGGATGTTCTCAACAAGAAAAAGCTGGATTTATTAAACTGCTTAAAGAATTTAAAGATGTCTTTGCATGGATGTATGATGACCTCAAAAATTTTGACCCTAACATCATACAGCATGTCATTCCGACGAAGCCCCAAACCTTACCCTTTCAACAAAAATTGAGGAAAATGCACCCCAAGTTTGAACCGACCATTCAAAAAGAATTGAATAAACTCCTAAATGCTAACATAATTTTTCCTGTTAGACACACTTAGTGGGTTTCTAACCTTGTCCCAGTCCGGAAGAAAAATGGGGAAATTCAACTCTGCATCGATTTTCGAAACCTTAATAGAGCATCTGATAAAGACAACTATCCTGTCCCACCCATGGAACGGATCCTTCAACAGGTATCTGGTTCCGAGAGGCTATCTTTACTAGTTGGTTTCTCAGGGTACAACCAAGTCCTGATGTCTCCGCCAGACCAACTTAAAACTACCTTCCGTACTCCATGGGGGACTTATGCTTATCGCAAAATGCCCTTTGGATTGATTAATGTTGGAGCCACCTTTCAGAGAGCAATGGATATTGCTTTCCGAGGCTTAATCAATCAGTCCGTCATAGTTTACTTAGATGATGTGACTGTATTTTCTAAAAACAAAAACGATCATCTAGCTCACTTGCGAGCCGTCCTACTGTGATGTCATAAATACAGCATGTCCTTGAACCCCAAAAAGTCCATCTTTGCAGTAGAAAAGGGTAAACTCTTAGGATTCATTGTGTCTAGAGAAGGGATGATTATCGACCTCGAAAGGACTCAAGTCATCGCGAAACTTCCCCCTCCTACATCCAAAAAATCTATGCAGTCTTTCTTAGGCCAGATTAACTTCGTGAGAAGATTTGTCCCTAGTTTTTCCGAAATGGTCAGGCCTTTACAAAATTTGATTAAGAAAGACACCCAATATCAATGGGGACCCCTAGAAAATCAAGCTTTTAATGAAATAAAGAAGGCCATAATAGACGCTCCATCTCTCATGAGCCCAGATTTTTCTCAAGACTTTACACTCTACACTTTTGCTTCTGACCGTTCCTATGCTGTCGTCCTAACCCAAAATACTGTCGAGAACAAAGAAGTGCCCATTGCCTTTATGAGCTCTGCTTTCAAAGGCGCTGAAATTAATTACCCAGCAGTAGATCGGCAAGCCTACGCTATTTTCAAAGCAGTTAAACACTTCCGGTCCTATCTTTTGAAGTCAAGGACGAAAGTCATTGTCTCCTACCAAGCCATGAGGAACTTGTTAGTGCAGAAGGAACTAGGAGAAAAGAGATCCAACTGGGTCACCTCCTTGCAGGAGTATGACCTAGAAATTACCCCAGCTTAGATAGTGAGAGGCCAAGGGTTATGCAAGTTGGTTGCTGATTCAGCAGCAGGACAACAAGAAGAAGGTGATACGTCAAACCTAGGACAAAGCGATCAAAGTCTAATCTGTTGTGCACAAAACTCTGCTAGTCCTTGGTACGACGATATAAGATTTTGTCTTGAACATGGGTCAGCCCCCCCTCACCTTGACCCCGCCAAAAGAAGAGCGTTGATATTAAAGTCTGCCTCCTTTCATCTAGTTAATGGTATTCTATTTTGTCAAAGTTTTGACGGTGTACTGATGCGTTGTCTCGAAAAAGACGAAGCAGAAAAAGTCTTGCTAGAGTTGCATGCAGGAGAAGCTGGTGGTCATTTTGGTGGTGACACCACTGCTCATAAAATTTTAAGAGTTGGTTATTACTAGCCAACATTGTTTAGAGACGCCCATGCCTTGTGTCATAAATGTATCATCTGTCAGAAAGCATCAGAGCGGTTACAAAAACTAGCCTTTCCTTTGCAGCCCATTACAGTAGATTCTCCTTTTCAGCAGTGGGGCCTTGATATCATAGGTCCAATAAACCCTCTGTCCTCGCAACAACACAAGTTTATTGTGACAGCCACAGATTACTTTACCCGATGGTCTGAAGCTCCTGCATTAAGAACTGTCAACACCAGTCAGGTAATTGCCTTTCTAAATTCGAATATTATCACTCGCTTCGGTATCCCTGACTGTTTAGTTTTCGATAATGCTTCTTACTTTTCCTCTCTTGAAATGAGCGAGTTCGCTTTGGAAAAATGAATTAAGTTGAAATATTTTGCTAGCTATTACCCCCAGGGCAACGGACTGGCAGAATCAACAAACAAGAACTTGATCAAAATAATCAAGAGAACGGTGGTTGAAAATCACAAGAATTGGCACAATGCATTGTTGAATGCGCTGTGGGCTGATAGGGTAACGCCAAAATCCGCTATAGGTAACTCCCCCTTTTTTCTCGTTTATGGAAGAGAAGCAATTCTTCCACCTCACATTCTTCTTCCTTCACTACAGTTGTCACAGAAAGTCCAAGAAGAAGATTCTCCTCCTTTGGAAAACCGAATTAACGCTTTGATGAAGCTAGAAGAGGTAAGAGCCCAAGCTAAACGTAAGTTGGATCAACATCAACAATTGGTTAAAAGTTGGTTTGATTCTAATTCTTCTTCTGATAGGAATTTTGAATTAGGCGATCTCGTCTTGAAGTGGGACAAACCACACGAGGGAAAGGGAGAGCACACAAAATTCCAAAACCTATGGCTTGGACCATTTTTAATTGCTGAAAAGTTGGGTCCCAGTTCTTTTCGATTGCAGAATCTTGAGGGGCAGCTTGACACCTACCCGGTGAATGGCCAAGCCCTGAAGAGATACTTTGCTTGATGAATACCCTTGTATATTATGTATATATTTTTCTTTTGTGTGTTTTTTATTTTTCTTTTTAGTTTCTGATTTTTCTTTTTATCGGTTTGTGTTTGCTTTGAAACACACATACCTATACAATGAGCCATTCATACAAAGACAATAGAAATTTCCTTCGCTGAAATAACTTCTGAGAAATTTGTATAAACATCAATGGTTTATCGCTGAAATTTATATCTGTGTTGGAAAAGTCTGTTGTTTGAAAGAAGTTTACTGATTTCGATCTCTTAGTGAAGCTTGTCATGATCATCTATTATATTTTTACGCTGTCCCTATTCCGTAAAGGAATGACTCAGAATGATGTCTCCATGTCTTAGGAAGTTGTTTTTGTAAATAAAACATCTCTGGATCTAAATAAAGGACAGTTCTAAAAGACTCTGATGAGGTCTAAAAAAAAATATATGTTAAAATATCATGATTTTCAGCGTCACCCCGCTCAAATATATATCTATGAAAAAAACAAAACAAAATAAATTATCAATAAGAGCTGTGGGTAGTGCTTGTAAACCCGTCGGGATGCTGAACAGGTCTGCTGGTAGCAGGTACATGCATGCATGGCGCCAAGACAACTTCGTCGGGGTACTGAACAGGCCTGCTGGCAGCGAAGCAATGTCGGGTATATGAAAATTTGAAAATAAGTAACCTTTTTAATGTCCTTTATTCTGATCCAGAACTTCTTGGCAGGATACAGATGTCAGAGTGGGTTAAATGGCAACCCTGCCGAAGCTATGGACGCCTGCTGGAAGTAGTGGCTCTGCCAACAATATTGGAGATTTTATCTTTAATATCGTGATTTGCTGATCTTAAGACTGTCATCAGTTTTCATCTTTTGCAACACTGTTGGAATAGTTGGTTAATGATGATGTTTAATACGATTTTCTGGTTGTTATTTTTGAGTTGAAATTATCTTTGTTGTCCTAATCTGAATTTATTTCTTTTGACAAAGATAACTGATTCTACCAGTGTGTCTCCATTGTTGGCAACCAATTCACATTTTCCACTATCTTATAAGCTGCCTACACCAATGTTTTGCAAACATCAATTTTTCGTCGCAATTTTCAAGTGAACGACATTTTTATTTTTATTTTTCAACATTTTCACATTTGCCTTCGTTTTATTTTCACGACTGTAAGCGTGAAAACTCAGTCTTTCGTAGTCGCATTAAAATCATTATTTGGACTGTCATTATCCGTCTTGTTGATGTGCCCAGTGCGCTTACTTTTCACTTATCGTTATGAAGCTAGCAAAACTTTTGATCTGTACTCTTTGGACATTCTTAGATTGATTGTGTGACTTCGTCTCACTAAATTGTGATACATTGACATTTCGATTTTCTTGTTATTTGACTTACTTAACCATTGGTTTCATGAATATACATAGGGGTTATGATTAAATCTTTTATATATGTCTATTAATATAATCCCTATGATTGTGTTTTCATAATTATTGCCATGTTGATTATATGAACACCCATTGGCTCATGGTTAAATATTAGGTATTGGTTTCAAATCGTATGTTGATGGTTTAAAAACTATGGTATAATGTTTCAATTATGCACGTTGGTTGATACACTTACCATTGGTTTCATTGGTCAGCCAAGTGACATGATTGTTGAACTATAGAATAATGGGTAGAACAGCTATGAAAGCCGGCAGTTGTACTATTGACAATAACTATTTTGCATGGCAGAGATAATCTCCACCACCTTCGTATGCTAACATTTATACCTAGCCCTTATCCTCGTTCACCTTTGTTAGCCCGAGTACCCTTCGTGCATTTTTCTCCTGTGTGTGTTATGATCCAAACCCTGGGTTTACCGTGTGCTCGGCTCCATGGCACCGGTCATGCGGATCGAGCCAAACAACAACCAAGCCTTGTTAATGTTTGACAATGCCCACAAAGACTTGGAGGAAAACAGGTGGCTCACCTTCATACAACGATTCAAGGGTTTTAATCTCTGTGTTGCAAAGCAGTTTGCTTTGAATTTCGATGGCTGTAGAGCCAAGGTGGGTGACATACAGTTGGAAATTGATGAGAAGTTTATTAGTTCTTCTACAGGGTTACCCTCCTCGGGACAGTGTTGGTTCAAAAATTCTAAGGTCGAGGAGGTTCCATGGATGCTACTGTTCATCTCCCGAAAGGTCACCTCTTGTGACAGAGGTATGCCCATCTCTGCACTTAAACCATGATGGCACGATACTTTGATGGTAGTCAAACAATTTGTGACCTGTGAGGGTCGATATGGACTTGTGTTTCTCTACCACCTGCGTTTGCTAATGAATTTTATGGGATACTCGTTGAATATGCCTTTCTACTTTCAGCACAGCCTATATAAAATGTCGAAAAGGTTTAAAAAAGAGAAGGTTGACAGTAGCCTGTTCCACCATGGACTCATTAAACTTATCATTGTTTATCATTTGAGTTTACACGGTGATAGTTGGAGAGATTTCCTTGCTCGAAATGGTTTTGATGATACAGACCCTGTCCAGGTTGACAAGCATGTGATTACTGAAACCAATGTTCATCCACCCATGCCCTTCCATATCCTATTTCCCTCTCCTAAGCCTTTGGTCGACCCTACTATTGACTTACCATACGTTGGAACTGAGAAGGCCGAGGCTATAATGAAACCTATGAGAACAAAGGCTAAGGAAAACCCTACAGCTAATGCCAAGGGTAAAAAGAACGCTCGGCTTATTTTGAGAATGGAAAGGAACAAACCTAAACCCTCTGTTGAGTCAAAGCCTATCGTCCTTAGTGAGGATTCAAATTCTGACATAGAACATTTTCTAGCCAGCGAGTACCCTTATTCGCAGGGTTTATGCCCCGAACCACCTTATGATTTCATGACGCATCTTCCCCACTACCTAAGGAACGATCCCCGTTACCCAGGGATTAAATTGCCTAACGAAACCCTCAGCCATATGACCAAACCCTTGCCTGCTTTTTCAAAACCCACACAGCCGTCCTGCGACCAATGCGATTTATGGTTGGAACGATACTACATTGATGTTCCTCTACTCCAATATAAAATCCAATCGCTGGAAAGTCAAGTTGCAATGTTGACCAGCCAAAGAGACCAAATCCAAGCAACTGATAAGAAGCAGAAGACAACAGGCTCCATCCTTTTCAAAAATGTTGAATCGGCCACAGTCGTTATCAACTCCAAATTGTTGTGATCAAGCCATCTGCTCGTCATACAGGTATGATTTTCAAAATTGTTCTAGTTGTGTGAATGATCAGGGTTAATATAATGATTTGAACTTGGTTTTCGAATAGCTCTATTACATTTTGAAATAACTCTGTCATAATGGGTTCATCATGTATGTTTTTGCTTTGCTAAAAATAAATGGGATTTCGTTTTCGTTTGGATTTAATTTGGTTGCTTGTCTGATTGAGTCAATGAAACTGATAGTTTGCTTTCAATTGAATTCGTTTTATATATACTATGAACATGAAGTTTCTCATGCTCAGTTTAGAATACGATCACATTTTGATTTGATTTGTTTGATTGAGTTAAACTTGATGATTTGATGTCAAGTGAATTTGTTTGTATCCAATTTAAACATAAAATTCTTCATCCTAGATTTATCATACGATCATGATTTGATTTCATTATGGTTAGTATGTGGTGATCGTCGAATGATTTCATGAGTTTGGTTGTTACATATGATGTGTTATATTCGAAGCTGAAATACAACTCTGATCGTTTCCAATTTGGGAAAAACGACTCTGTTTTTTCGGAAATGATGCTTTCATTAAAGTCTGCAAATAATATTCACGCCCAAATCATGGAACATTGTTGATATGTGATGACAATGTTAAATCCTCGCTGTTTGATCCACTTGATTGGATTGTTGTTTATTTTCAGTCAGTTTGACCATTTTCATGAGCTGGATTCACATCATAAAAGCTGCTCTGTTTGATTTTAATTGGCAAACGAATTGATTGACTTTGTTATCACTATCGAATCTAGTTATAGTTCATTTAAAAGAAATGATTTTGATCAAGGTAAATAGATCTTGTCGGCCCATTTGGCTAATAACAACGATCGGATATCTATTACGAACTCTGTTATTAATTGATTGATCCTGTTGCAATTTCGTTTGTGGACAGTTATGAGTCAGTTACGGTTTAACTCGCTCACGGCCTAGATCGTATGACAATACATTTATAACGATTTGAAAAGTGATCTTGTTTGGATTCGATCGTATCTCCTGTTGTTGAGGAAGAAAAATGATTGCCTGCGATTTGTTTTGATTATATCATTTTCAAATTGGATATGAAACGATTTTAAAATTGTTTGATTATGATTCTGTCTACCTGACTCTTGGAAAAAAATGAAACAGAGTACACCTATCTCTGTATTCGGTTGATTGATTTTCATCCTGTTTGATTTTGAATGGTATAACAATTTGAAATTGAATGATTCGTTTTCAAATAGCTATTGGATGTTAATTGAATTTAATTCTTAAAAAGATTTTCAATTGATTTTAGTGCTGATTATGTGTCTTATTTAGACCAGCTATAGAATCGCAAGATTCTGTAGCTAGTCTATAGGATTAGATTTTTATCATTTTATTAATAAAGAATCCTTCTAACTTGTTCATTTTTGACCCTTTTCAGGTAAATTCGAATTGCATGGGACATACTAGACAGTCTAGGGGATACTTGTCTGTTTAGTTTTATTGTAGTTTCCTAGTTTAGTTAAAATTGGGATATCTTCCCAGATTTATGTAAACAGTTTTGATAACTTCCACATGGAGGTTTTACCCTGTGGAAAACTTATAAATACTTATTATTTTTGTAATAAGGATCATCCTTACTGGTGGGAGAAGAGGCTATGGATTTCTAATACAAACTGAGACAGAAGTTGATGTTCTGCTACAGCTTTAGCTTTCATAATACCAATCTTTTGTTTCAAGTTTATGCATGTCATTAGCAATTGATTATAGACTACTTTAGCTATCATAGTCTTTTGCAAAATGATGTGATTTAATTAATATGATCCATGTCTGATTTCTTTCAACATTTAAAAACACAACAATTACTTGGTTCACTTTATGAATGACAGATTTCTCTTCTTCATCAATTGAATTATTTAGTATAAGTCTTTGCATACTGATTTATCTAATTGTGGAGATTTATAAACCATATGATTGTTGTGATTTTTTATGTCTTGTTTGTCCTGTAATCAATACTTGAAGAGCACTGCATCTATCGTTTACAAGAAGCTTCTGGATAAAACGGTGCGGGTTTCCTCCCTCCGATCTGCTAAAATAGTCATCATACACAGGAAAAATCTGGAGCATTTCTCCAGGTTAGTTTGTATTTTATTTTCGTTAATTTGTTAGTATTATATTAGTAGTTAGATGTGTAGTTAGAATTAGTATATTAGTTGTTGTAGTTTAGTTAGTTTTGTTTTATTTCAGTTCATAAAATTATAAAATCAACAAAAAATATCTTTCGCTGTCTTAGGGAAGAATATCAATGAGTTTTTCAGGTTTTAATTAAATCTATAAATTGTAGATATTGTACATTTTGTGAATAAGTTATATTTCAGTTAGAGTTAGTATAGTATTAGTTAGTAGATTGTATATATAGAATAGTTAGATTATTTTAGTTTGTTTTAATAATTATTTTTAGTTTAGTTTGTTTAATAGTTAGTTTTAGTTAGATTAGTTTATTAGTTTGTTTTATTTAGTTTTAGTTAGATTATTTAGTTTAGATTAGCTTTCCTTTTGTTTTCTTAGGACCTTAGATCGTCTAACGGAGCCGCTAAACCCGTCAGGGTGGTTCATCCCAAACGGATTGGGTTATTAGACAACCCTGGACCGGTTCCACTCTCTCAGTTGACGGATGACCGATTTCGCCCGTCAACAGAGGAATCTTCTTGTGCATATATAATGGACAAAGATATGTCAATGAAGGCCAATGGCTAGAATCCCAAGCACACCTGAAAAGGATTGTGGCCAATAGAGATGTGGAGGGATATGTTGTAGCTATGTTGAAAATAAGGATTTGTTTTGATGTGCATGGATGTTTGGAATTGAAAATCCTCAGAATATGAATAATATTCCTACTAACTACCTATGTTTTTCCATCATTATATGGGTGGAAGGAAGTCAATTTGGTGGCCTTGATGTCAATCATCGACCACAGGTTGGACCAAACAATACTCAGGAACCTTCTATATCGATCTGAAATAATAGTTTGTGGGATTCCAAAATGAACCCAAACATGTTTAAAGAAGAGATTGACAGTGGCCTTGACTGTGATGCTCTTCTTGTAGGGTGCCAAAATTGCCATCTTAGAGAATCAATCAATGACCATGAAGACACAGTCATTCCCATGCTTGGTTAAATTCAAACTAGACAAGTAATCCATGGATATGGACTCCCAAGTCCTATTTGGAGTAGGAAGAGGGGTATAAAACCCATGTTTCTTGATGGTGGGCTTGGTAATGGCATAGCTAGTGTAGGATATGATGTACTTGTATATATCTTGTGGAATATTTTACCAATAAAAATGCTTTTTTAGTACTTCCACTATTTGTTCCACACCAAAGTGTCCTGCCACTTAACTGAAATGATCTTCCCAAGTAATATTTGCATTCTTTCTTGAAGAAACATAGAGATGGCTCAAATGGCATAGCAGTCCATCCCAAAGATGAAATTCTGGAGCTTTTTTTCCTATGCTCAATTTCTAATATGTAAAAATTAAGTAAGAGTAACTATTGTATCATTATGGCCACCTATACATCTCATGCCCATATAAGTTAATAATTTTGGTTACTGCCACAATTTGTGGTTGGTTGAGGTATTCTGCAACATGGTTAGTGTTTCCCTTCTTGTACTTTATCTTCAAGTGGAATTGTTGTAGTTACATCAATTATTTTTTATGGTGGTAATTCTATAAATTTCCATGTGTCTGCATGAATTTTAGATCCCTAGGATTACTATGGATGTTTTTTCCCTTCCCCATAATGTAATGCTTCCACTATCGACATGTCTACACAATGGAGTATATATATTTTTCATAGGTGGGGCATATGTGAACATAATCATATAGTTTTTTTATTGTAACAGGCCACCACATTCCCATGATGAGTGAGGAATCCATTGATTTCATAAGTTGAAGCATTTGTCTCAATCTCAAATGGGTATTGCATTTCTATAGAATAAGGGTTGGTGTTAAGCATAGGAAGAATTTCAAATCCTTGAATGATTTCTATTGGGACGCAGTCCAAACAAAATTGACCTTCACTCCACTCTTGTTCACCTATCTGAGGGCCTAAATGATATGAGAGAAACCCAACAAAAATCTGCAGTATAAGTTGGTGAGTTCCAAGAAGTTGCAGAGATTGGTCAATGTCTTATTGGTTGACCAATCGTGGATGACTTGGATCTTGGTTGGATCCACATGCACACCCCACTCATAGATATTCTATCCCAAATATTGGATTCTCTACATGCCAAAGGAACACTTCTCCAAATTGGCATATAACTTGTGTTGTCACAGGGTGCCCAAGACATGTTAAATATTATACAAATTTTTCTCCCAAGTTTTGCTAAAGATGAGGATGTTATCTAGATATAAGATCACAAAGGATTCTTTGAATGGTCACAATATACCATCCGTCATCTGCATGAATGTGGTCAAGGAAATTTTCAAGACAAAAGGCATGAATATCCACTCAAACAAACCCTCTTTAGACTTGAAGGTTTTCATCCATTCATCAGTTTACTCAATCAGAACCTAGTGGTATCCTGACTTCATATCAATCTTACTGAAAAACTTGGATCCCTTAAGTTGATCGAGAATATAGTAAATATGGGGGACTGGGTACCATTTCTTGACCATGATATTTTTCAAGGATCTCTAATCAATAAAAAATCATCATGTCCCGTCCTTTTTCTGTACCAGAATAATCGGGCTCCCGCAGGGTGAGGATGTTGGTCTGATGTGACCCTTCAAAATTAGTTATTGGATCTAGAATTTAATTTCTTCACTATACATAATATAGCACATGTATATAGAATCGTTAGGCAAAGGAGAACCTAGTGTCAAATCAATTGAGTAATTTACCTAACAGTGCAAATGAATCCCAACATGAGAGGAAAACATGTATTTTTTCTTTTCTAATATCTTGTCCACTTGTTGTTGTGTTCGGAGACTCTGTGCAAAGGTTTTGGCAGTTCTAGTGACCTTATGTTCACCTTATGGCTGGACCATAAACATGGAAAATATCCCATTCTAAGAGACCACATTTTTTCACTTCTTTGTAGATATCAAAGAGACGACAGTAGTTGGGACTTCCTATGGTATCCTGTAGAGTTGACCTCCCAAAGTAGTAATGACACTACAAGGCCTAGATTCATAAACAACATGATTCTTCCATATTTATGGATGTCGTAAAAAAATATCACAAACTTCAATAGGGGAAGCATCACACAATACCTCATGACTGAATGGTTTGATGTCATAGTGCAGACGACATTGTTGGTTGATGCAGATGTCGGCTCCCTAGTTGAGCCAACCAATATTGTATGGGTGAGGCTGTAAATTCGTTGTTAGGTTCAACATCTTGAGAACCTCTATTGATATAAGGTTCTTCTCACTATTGTTGTCAATAATGAAATGGATTTGGGTCCCCTTATCCTACATATCTAAGTGGAAGAGGCTTCCCCCTTCTTCAGGATCCTATGGTTCCTCTTTCTGGAATTTTTTTGTAGCAATGGTGACACTGGGTTTTGAGTCAATTATCCATTTTCTCTTTTTCGATTCTAAATCAGAGTATTATTCTATTATATTTTCTTTATTTACTTAGTAGTAGAGTTATCATTGTCCTTTTACTTCTTTAAAATTAACATAAATATCATGTACTCAGAAATAAGAGTAGCATCAACAAGAGACAAAATAACACAAGATATTTATCGTGGGAAAACCCCAAATGGGGGGAAAACCAAGCCAAACTTTCCTATATATATTCCATCCACAATATTCCAACCATACAACAGCTCCCAATACAAACATACAAGAAAGAAACCCTAGCACTAGGCTAGCACACAAGCTAGTGCTCCTAGTTGCAGCAACAACACCATACAACTAGAACACATATCCTCATAGATATAACGCACAAGATAAATCCACCATGAAGAACAAACAAGATCCTTAGATACTGCTACACTACATCATATTATTCTCCTCCTTAGACTTGTGCCTTCTTATTCATGAGAGAGTGAGTGTGAGTGAGTCTAAATGAGCTAGACATCTCCCTTATTTATAGTCTTCAAGTCACCTAGTTGGGCCTTCTTCTTCCCTGGGGATCTTATTTTAACTTTATTCTTTTCCTTGTGGGATGAATTCTCTTATGGGATATTATTTCATTGTTGAATGGCCTTCCTGGACTTTTGAAATCTTATTCTCTTCTAAGAAAGGTTGTCTAGAGGAAAGTTCCTCCTGCAACTACCAAAACATCAAAACTCCCTCTTAGATAGGGAGGTATCTTTCCACAATGTATTCATCTAGTAGTCCACTAACTAATATGCAATCAACTGGTAGCACACAACTACCTATATTTTCCATTAGTACACAACTATTATCATAGTCCTATAGTTCACAAATACTTCTATAGTCCTCCTGACTGTGTTTTGATCAAACAAAAGAACACAACTAATTCCAAGCGATTTAGTAGTCTCTGTGGAAATCATCTAGTAGAACACAACCACTACAATGCCATCCAATCTTCTTCCAAAAAATAATAGTACACAACTATTTTCTAGTGGTACACAACCACCACTGTAGTGGTACACAAATATTGTCCAGTGATACACGATCACTGCCAGTGGTACACAACCACCGTAGTAGCAAACGACTATTTTCCATTGATACACAATCGCTTCCAGTGGAACACATCCATCATAGTATCACACATCTATTGTCAAGTGATACACAAACACTACCAGTGGAACACATCCACCGTAGTAGCACACAAATATTTTCCAAAAACACACAATCTCCTCCATAGTATCACGACTATGCATGTCATGATTCTTCTCTCATCGGTTCCATCAGTGCATTACGCCCTTATTCACCTCACATGAATGATGTAGGGAACCTTTGGCCAGAGGGGTTAGCCAACAAGAGGAGAAACAACACACCTCCCTCTCAACAAGGGTGGGCATTCTGAATCACACCAATCTTGTCTCTGAAATACTCATACTTCACTCTAGACAAAGGCTTGGTGAGAATGTCTAATATTTTCTCATCCATGGATATGTACTAGAGCCCCACAACTCATCTCTGCCCCATGTATCGGATGTAATGATATTTGATATCTATGTTCTTTGAATTTTCATGAAAGGCGTGATTCTTTGAAATATTCATGCACCTTTGATTGTTAAAATGTATCAAAGTTGGCTACAACTCGAGATCAAATATCCCTACAAGAAACTTCTAAAGCCACACTGCTTCAGGGATTTCCATATGTTACAGGGAAATCCCCCCATGGACAAGTGGATTCCCTCTTGGGATCTAGACTTCTAATACCAAGACAGAAAGGTGCTAACGTTGGTCACTGACATCCTTTTAACCCTAGATAAACTAATGTATAGAGAAGAGGAAGAAAGGTGTACCTTTTTAACGATGTTCATCCTCACACAGTTCGAGTTGATCTTTGATCCCCAAGCTCCTCGATAAGTCCTGCAAAAAAAAAAAAAAGATAGAACAAGCTTCCTATTCTACTAACATTAGCTTGAAACCAGATTTATCTAATAGAGACAAGTTCATGTAGAATAAACACAACCTTGAAAGAAATAGTAAAAGCACATATGTATATTAATGAAAACAAAGAAAAGTGCTTACAACCATGATGTATATGCAGTAGCTTCACCAAGCTCTCTTTGTCCAGACCCTTGCTCAAATAATCCACCATCAAAATGAATATGCTTTCACTGATAAATCTCCCTTATGATATCATAAGCTTGATGCCTCTAAACTGCCATGTGCTTTTACCATTAGAATGCCTCCTTATATAATCTTGGAGAGACCCAACCAACTTAGAGATTATTGGGATAGGTTGAGGATATTTCTCCAGTTGTGGTTCCTCCCTAAGATGTAGCCTTGACCTCAGATTCAAATCCAACTGATTTCCAAGATTAGGGGGATCTTTCGCTGATTCTCCTCAACAGCCCAAAAATTTCTCAAACATGCCTTTGCTCCCCCAAAAGGGTGCATAAAGCATTTCAATGCTCCCCCAAAGAAGGCTAGGGAGCGTTGGCACTCCCTGACAGTGCGTAGGGGAGCACTACCCAAAATTCCTTCAGAAAATCCTAGCGCTCCCCCAGAATGGTGTCCCGAGTGTTGCAACACTCCCCTAAAAAGGGGTAGGGAGCATTGGCACTCCCTGACAGTGGGTAGGGGAGAGTTTCCCTTCAAAAATCATTTTTAAGTAGTTTTTTCCCTAGCAAATTCTTTGTACTCTTCATCAAATGATTTATCTTCCTTAAACCATTCTTTGAAGGTGTGTTAAGTGTCCCTGTGATGTCGCTAGAGACATGACATAGGCAAGATGGCAGTATGATGTTTGTGACACTTCTAATGATGACACTTGCGGCCAAATGCGACACTTGCAACACTTGTAATGATGACACTTGCAACACTATTTAAGTGAGTAATTTTTATGTGTAACAGATTTCCCCCCAAAGTGCTAAGTTAGAAGACATAAACTGATGACTAAAGTACTTTGTAGACTTTTGCAAGCAAGGGTATGGAATCAGAGAACCTGGTAGAGGCTGCACACAACCATCAAACAAATATTATGACATGTTTCAAACCCAAGGTAGGCATACTTATGCTTGAGTGATAAATACTTTCAAGGTATGGCCACCATAAAATACACCGTGGATCCATAATCATATTCACTAAAGAGTATATCCACCAAAGATACAATGTGGATCTATACTCCCATGACATGAACTGATCGTCGCCACGTAAAATACACATTGGATCTACGAGAAGACAAGACATAGCCATGAACCAATACAAAGTGGATCTATGTGACAATATATGTGTCAATATTCAAAACTTTGTCGCAACCTGGGTAAAGTACATATCAGAGTGATCACTCAACCTGGGGTCTTCTTACCAATCCCGATGCAGTACGAATCTAACTATGTGAATAGATGTCCTGATGTCAAACATGGTAAAAACCACTTGATTACCGGTCAATGAGGTAAGCCGTTAACAAGTGCAAGGGAAATCACCATTGATGTCAATGATTTCCAAGGTACCCCAGTACATTCCAACAAATTTGAATAAATGAGTTGAAGTTGAACATCCATGGAATCATCCGATCAGGGTTCAATGATGTAAACCAATTGTCGGAAGAGAGGAGGCCTTCCATTGAGGCATGCACATCCCAAGGTACTAACTGGTTTCTAAGTCTAGTTCCCGGATAATGTGTTGAAGTGGATAGGAACAGACTCATCGAAGGAGGGCCTTGATGTATCCCCCATCAATGACACAAAACTGACACAGAGATGTAAATTGGTGGATCAAAAGAACATGGACTGACATGGGTATTGAAATAAGAAATTTGTGATGGCTGACTCTCGAGGTAGATACTTCCCTTGAACATTGAGGCACAATAGCAGAAACATGACATGATGATGCAATGGACACTGTGACTTTCACCGGGTGACCCAAAGGAGTAAATAAAATTAGAAGATTGGTTTAGTGTAGAGGTTCAACGAATTAAAATGTGTGCAAAGACAAAGTGTCGTGTTCAAGGGCGACTGTAAGAGTGACTTGTAATGTTCCCAAAAACTGCTTGGCTTGCTTCCTTCAATTTTTTCCCCTATCCAAATAGACGAGTACCTCTTTTTGATTTAATGAGCTCGAGGAGGGTAACACATGATCGATAAATATCACCTTCGGTAAGTCACTCTTCCTTTGTTTAGCGAACTGGAAGAAGTAAGGGTTCGGTCCCATATGGGCCCTTCAATGTATGATTGTTTTAACGAGTCTAGAGAAGGTAAACTCAGTGATTTTTCATGTTTAGAGAGTCTAAAAATAACTTAAAGATGACTCTATGGTTGTCCTCTTTTGTAATTTTAGTCTCACGAGGCCGAAAAAGAGATAAACTACCACTCGAAATATGCCCTTTCAAACCTTTTAACGAGTGTGAAAGGAAGCAAGATCACTCAACAATATTTTCATGAAGTGAGTAATTTTGATGTGTAATACCATACTACCTATGATATAATCTGTCTATATTGTACTGAGTGCCACTAATCTCTACTTCCATCTTAACCATGAGATCATAACTGATCCCAAACTAAAGCAACATCCAGATGTTCTTTTCTAGTCCACTACACTCCCTTCCTAGTCAAAGTCTGTATAACCATGTATCTTCACATATCCATCCAAGACTTATCTCAATCCATATCCAATCATACAACGTAGGTACCTGAACATATGCTTTTCTACCATCCAATGTACATGTCTAGGTTAAACCATGTACTGACTCAAGGCATTCACTGTAAAGCATATGCCTGGCTTGGTGTTAACCAGGTACATCAAGGATCTAATGAACTATCTGTACATTGTGGGATCCACCAAATATGAAGATGATTCACTCAAGAGATTCAAATTTATCATCATAGTTGTGGACATGGACTTGCAGACCATCATTTTGAATCTCTACAGGATCTCAACAGTATATTTTCCTTGGCTAAGGAAAATCTCATCTAGTCTCTTCCACACCTCCAATCCCAAGAAATAATACATCAGACCTAGATCCTTCATCTCAAACTATGAAGTGAGCTTCCTCTTGAACCCAACTATGAGCTTATCATCTCCTATTAGAAGCAATTCATCCACTTATAGAACCAAGATCATCGGGAAACCATTCTCAACCTTGTAGTAAAGGTTGGAATCCACATAACTCTTGGTAAACCCCATGCTCATTAGGTGGTTATCTATTATGGCATATTGTTCCATGGGTTCTTCATTTAGTCTGTACAAATCCTTCTTCAATTTTCACACATGGGACTCCTTCCCATGAATTAGAAACCTTTGTGGCTTCTCTATGTACACTTCTTCCTAAATCACACCATTCAAGAAATAAGTCTTGACATCAATCTGGTGAAATTTCCATCCCATCGCGGAAGCAATCACAATAATCAATCTGATGGAAGTGTACTTTGATACTGCATAAAATGTCTTATCATAGTGTTCTCCCTCTTTCTGGGAGAAAACTCTAGCCAAACATCTCACTTTGTACTTCTCTATGTTACAATCTCTATATGCTTGATCTTGTAGATCCACTTGGATGTCACTATTGACTTCCCCTCTAGTCTCGAAACCACTTCACACACATATTTCTTCATGATGGAATGATATTACTCCATCATGGAATCGTTCTATTCATGCTTCTTAGTATCTTCTTCAAAGGTGGAAGGTTTTGAATCAATGATTCTACTCATCACCTCCACATACCTAGAAAACTTGTGTGGTCTCTTGCTCTCTCTAAATGAGCCGTTGGGAGCTGCATGTCCTTCAACTTTCTTCAAGGTGTTCTGGATCCAATCTGGTCTCTTCCTGGTGACTATACCTTCTTTGGGTGGATCTACAGGTCTCTATGACTCTACCATCTCATTCTGAACTTCTTAAATGAGTTCCTCTGGTGTAAAGTCTACCATGATTGCATCCATTGGAGCCTCCTTCTCCTTCTCCTCTTGATATTATGAAGGATTCCTCTTTATCAAATGTTACATCTCGAATGATCTCGATATCTCTTTATTTGGGAATGTATATTCTATAATCCTTTGAAGTCTCACTATATCTAATGAAGGTTCCTTTCTTTCCGGAAGGTTCCAACTTTGTTCTCTTTTCCTTTGGAAAATGTATAAACACTAGAAAACCAAAAATCCTCAAGTGACTTACTTATGTTTTATTTCCATTGAACACCTCTTCATGTGTCTTGTTCCCCAATATCTAATGAGGAATTCTACTCTTAACATGGTTGTATTGGTTTCTTCTGCCCATAAACGCATGGGTAATCCTTGGTCATGGATAATTGATTAAGCTTCTTCTACGATGGATTTGTTCTTCCTTTCTACAACCCCATTCTGTTCAGGATTGTAGTGATTTGTTAGCTCCCTCTTAATTATTGCTTCTATGAAAAAGTATTTAAACTATTTTGAGGTGTACTCGCCTCCATTGTTAGATCTCAAGACTTTAATATTCCTTTTAGATAGATTTTGAACTAAAGCCTTGAATTCCCTAAACTTTTTGAAGACTTCATCTTTCACTTTTAAGAAGCAGATGCATGTATTTTGAGAATAGTCATATATGAATAAGACAAAGTATACAAAGTTTCCTAAGGATGGCACCGTCATTTGTCCACATACATTGGAGTGTATGATGTGTAAGATATCCTTGGATGTATTGTCACTGCTAGTAAATATTTCCTTGACATTATTTCCAAGTGTGCAACCTTTGCATACTCCATCATGTCCTACCTGAATTTCTGATATACCTGTAACCATATCGCTCAATATTGGTAGCGCTATGTATTTTATGTGAGCAATTATTTGGTGCCATAGCTCACTAGAGCTCACATTTTTATGTACAAGGGATTTTTCTTTGTTTCCCTTAAATTTATACAATCCTCCCTCTCGGAAACCAATTGACGCAGGCAAGATTGTTCCTCGACTCACCCGCTCTGAAGATTGATCAAACCCCTCTGTTGAGCCGAAGCGGCTCTTTTGATTCCTTTCGGAATCACTGTGCAAACCCGATCCACAGGTCCTTTGATTTCCCTTCACGGCCTTCAACACTTGACCGTGGTTATCCCCGACTCACTTTCGGGGTTCAGGGTTTCAAACTTCCTACTGTCGAGAGTCACAGTCCTCTCGAATCCCCGATTTGCGATGAGCTCCTTTCCCTGCGCTAGCCCTACCGGCTAGATTCCCGCTCATATGACCAAATTCTCATGATCGTGGCCAATCCTCGCATCGGGAGTTCAAGCATCAAAAACCCGATGAGCCCTTTGTGCACTAGCCCTCCTGGCTAGGCTCTGGTCAATGTGACCTGTTCGTATATGACCGCAACCCTACTCTCCATCGGAGTTTCAGTGTTTCAATATAAATGCGCACACGTCCTTAGGATTCCTAATATGTCGATCCCCAACGCGCCTTATCCCACACTTTAGCCCCTTCCGACTATGCAACGGTCTGTGTGACCTACCACCATATGATCGCAACCATACCTCTTGTCAGGGTTTCAGGGTTTGCAGGTTTTCGATGCAAAGGTTTCACCACCACAAAATCCCCGATTCTCCGAATCCTGACGCTCTTCTCCACGCACTGGCCCTCCTGGCTCAACTCTCGGTTCATGTGACCGACCTCCGTGACCGCTACCTTATTCTTTCGGGGCTACGGGGCTTGCGATGTCACGATGCAAATGCTTACGAGATTCCCGATCGTCCAAATCCTGATTCTCTGTTTAGTTGACAGTTGTCCTCCACCTCGGCGCTGTCCTCCTCCTCTGTTGTTCTGACAGCTGGCTCCCACTACAGCTCTGACTTCCAATTGGCTCCCGCCTTTGATCTGCCACCTGTCCTTCACTGAGCACCTGGGTGGCCCACACTCTCCTCCATCGGGATATCGCGAATCACGACTTCGAGCTGCAAGAGTTTCTTGCCTCCGGAAACTCCGATATGCCGAACCCCGACTCCTCAAGATTCTCTAACACGCGTCCTTCAAGCGAACGGTTTATATCTTGTCGGGAAATCGCGGATCGCGATTCCCTAATGCACGACTTCTTTGCTCCCGGGATCTCCGATTTCCCGATTGACGATATGTCAATGGCGCTTGATCTCCGACACCTGTCCCTTAGATGGATGGCTCAAATCTCATTGGGATTTCGCGACTTGCGCTGACCCAACTCAAACGACCTCGAGAGCTCTGATTTCCCGATGGCTGCTATTTCGATGACTAAACCTCGTACAACTTCCACTGATCCGACGGTTGTCGGGTATTTGTCTCAGATCTGACGACTCAGACATGTTCTCCTCCTGAGGCTTAACCTTCGCGCACCTTTTCTCGATCCAACGACTGACAGGATTTCCGAGTGAGATCCGACGGCTGTCGGTTTCCTCCTCCTGTGGGCTCCTCCTAAACTCCTCCAGACACTTAAAACCAACAGTCCAGAATCTGTCGGCCTATCCGACGGCTACTGTGCTCCCTCGAGCTTCCTTGCACCTTCTTCCTGGGCTTGGAAGAATTTCAAATTCTCCAAGGCCTCAACCTTTGTTGGTTTCTCCTTTGTGAGTTCCTTGACTTCGAGCCTCGCGCGCGCATGAAACGCTACTCATCTTGAGCTTCTTCCTCTCTTTGAATCCTCAAAGGACTCTTTTGACTCCTGCGCCTCTGCAAAGTCCTCGCACATAAAGCGCTATCTGTCCTGAGCTCCTACAAGTACTCAGACCCCTTGGGGGATTTTGTCTTCCTTCCTTCTCCCACAGATGGAGAATAAAATTCCTTCCTGGCTCTCTGTTGCTCAGGCAACCTCTTGCTGATTCTCTCTAGGTGTTCAGCAACCCAGTGAAGATCCTTCCTTGGACTCTTCCTTCAAATGGTAGAATTCAAGGAGTTCTCTGTTCTCCTGTGCCTGCTTGCACACTTTCTCAATGCCCTCCTAGCGGAGTCTCTTTGCTTCCACAAAACGTTCAGTAGTTCTGTCTCCTTTATCCTGTGCCTCTATGCACCTACTCGATGCCCTCCTGGCAAAGCTTCTCAGAATCTTCAGTGATTCTGGTCTTTTATCAAACTCTCAGCAGAGTTCCTTCCTCTGTGCACCACTGTACACACGCTCAATGCCCACCTGACAGAGCTCTACAGAATCCTCCACGATTCTGTCTGCAACTGTGTTTCAGCTACACAGCCTTGCCTCCAAGGTATTCATCAACCTTGAGGTCTTCTTCCTCTGAGCTATCGACTTCCGTTCTATGCCTCAACACGTCTTTTTCTGACTCCTCAGAGTTCAGAAGTGCATCCTCTATGCACTGGTATTCAGAGTCTGCAACACTCTGTCATGCCCTCCTGACATGAAACCTAAAATACCTTCAACCTGAAATCAAACATAACTCCTGCAGAATGCATCCACATAACATACATTCACAGCATATATATGAAGAATAAAGGGAACACTCACAGACATCCATAAAATACAGAACTCATGCAGGGAAAACTGTTGTTTGTATTAAAAATGGCTAATTTCCTGTATCTTTACAATGGTGTTCCTTAGCTCTCCTCGGCTCTTCTCTACTCTACTAGACTTACCTCAAAATGAGATATGAAAATATCTTTTTACCTGAGGGCTCTTAGCGCTTCCCTCCAGGTTCACCTACCCTATTCAATTACAATGAATGGGTTGTCTAGTCTGCTATCTAGAACTAGATCTCAGCCGATCTACAATAAATGCCTATCTTATCTACAACCTGCGCAAAGGCATGGCTTCTCTAGCTCACCAGCCTAAGACATTAATTTACATTGAATTTCAAACTCAAAATGAGGCTGCGCCTCTCTTCATCCTTTGAATGCATGTGTGCTGACATGGCTGGCTGGCTGGCTGGCTGTATGGAGAGATCCTCCTGCATCATACTCCACAGCTGCAAAAATCATGAGCTCCTGCTCATGAGCTTCCCTTCTGAGCTGTTGGAAATCCTCTTGTATCCCAAATCAGTCTTTGGAGCTTCTAATCCGCTCCATTTTGCTGTTGCTGCTGCTTCCGTTGCGTTGTTCCTGCTGCTGCCTTTTCTCTTCCCAGCTTCTCTTCGCTAGTAGTCTGCGTTGATCTCAACATTATCCTTTTGATGTCCTCGATCACTTCCTCCAGCTGCTCCCTTGGCTGGTCCAGTTCTTGCAGTCTCCTCAACTGCAAAAATTTCTGGCCATCGGGAAGATCACTATGATCTCCCATGCCATCTTCTTCATCTTCATCTATGGCCTCAAGTTGCCACTCTACTGTAGACTTCAGTTCTATAGTCTCCCTTTGACTGACTTGCTGCTTAGTCATCTTCCCTGACAGCTCAAATTCTGCCAGTTCTCTTACTGGCTCTGGATTGTTTAACCAATCCTCCAGCATCTCCAGCTCCATCTCCCATGCAATGATGACTTTATCTGCTCACTCCTTTTCTTCTTTTGATGCTAGCTTCAATGTTATAGCTTCTCGTTTTTCAGTTCCCAGGCTGAATATGTTGAGTTGTTCCTCAGAACACTCATTTTCCGCTTCTTCTTCTACTTCTTCTTCTGCTGTCAGCTCCAATGCTACAACGCTCTCAGCTTCCTGGCTGAAAGTAATGAGCCATTCCTCAGAATGCTCACCTTCTCCATCTTCTGCTGCAAACTCCCCTATTGCAGTCTCTTCAGCTTCAACGCTGAATGCATTGAGACATTCCTTAGAATGCTCACTCTCTTCTTCCATTTCCCCTTGGGAAAATTTCAAAGTTTGCTCCAATTTCTCCTCGACAGTCATCATCAGCTGTGACTGTTATTTTGTTTTTGCTGCACCTACAATACAACTTTATACCTCCTCCTGGGCAGGTGGTAGGAATATTGAAATTCCCCCTATCATCACACGCCTCAAATCCTCCTCTGTCAGCTGCATCTGCTAATCCTGATTCACCTTTGAATTTAAGAGACTATCAGACAGTCTCCTCTGCTCTTCCAACTCCTCTGACTGATTCCAACTCACTTCTAAGTTTCTGAGACCCACAGATAGTCTCATCTTCTTATCCCTGCCCACCGAGAAATATGGAACGCTTCCGCTGCTTCCTTGGCAGACCATGAGATCAACCGATCCCATCTTCATCAGCAACCCCTGCTGAATTGAACTCTCCTACGAGTCCATGAGACCTTCATATGGCCTCGCAATTTCATCTCTACCCACCTGGCAGTTTGACACACTTCCGCTTCCCTCCTGGCAGTCTTCGATATCCCTCTGCGATCTCTGATCATTGCCCAGCTGGCAATGCGAAATTCCCTTACTTCCCTCCTGACAGTCCGTGAGATCCTCAATTGATCTCAACTCGTTGCCCTCCTGGCAATCTGGAATTTCTTCTACTTTGCCTTCCTGGCAGTCTTCGAGATCATCAATCGATCTCAACTCATTCTCTGTTCCCTTGCCCATCTGGAAATATGGAAACTCTCCTCTGCCCTCCTGGCAGTCTATGAGATCCCACAACGATCTCTGATCATTCTCCTCACCGAGAATGTCTCCAATTTCTAGTTCACAGATGTAAACCATTTCTCCCCCTTCCATGGGCCTAAGGTTTTCAGCATACCTCAGCCATCTCCTCAACAGCCTCTGATGTCCTTTGACCATCAGCTCCCTGACTGGCCATTTCACTTTCGGCGTCTTCATGGGCCATTCATATACCCATCTTGGATTTTTACTCTGCCGCATCTTCATTTCGAGCTCCTCCATCTCTCGCTTGATGTCAGGAAGCTCTTTATCCATTTCTGTTGCACTCATCAGCTCTGGCTTCTTTCTTTCAACATGCTTATGGCATTCAGTAGCCATCTTGCAGTGTTCATCTACCTCCCTGGAAGATCTCCTACTGTCACTCCGCGTCTTGAGTGTGTCCAGCTTCATCTTTTCACACAGTCTTGCTGACGGTCTATGGACTACTGCCTACCTGCAAGCAATCATTACAGAGTCCTCAGTAACCCTGTCTTCTTCTGCCTCCTCTTTTCTCCTCTTGCCTGAAATATACAGACAAGAACTCGCTCTGATACCACACTGACGCAGGCCAGATTGTTCCTCGACTCACCCGCTCTCAGGATCGATCAAACCCCTCTGTTGAGCCAAAGCGGCGCTTTTGATTCCTTTCGGAATCACCGTGAAAACCTGATCCACGGGTCCTTTGATTTCCCTTCACGGCCTTCAGCACTTGACCGTGGTTATCCCCAACTCACTTTCAGGGTTCAGGGTTTTGGACTTCCCGCTATCGAGAGTCACAGTCCTCTCGAATCCCCAATTTGCGATGAGCTCCTTTCCCCACGCTAGCCCTATCGGCTAGATTCCCGCTCATATGACCAAATTCTCGTGATCATGGCCAATCCTCCCATCGGGAGTTCAAGCATCAAAATCCCGATGCGCCCTTTGTGTGCTAGCCCTCCTGGCTAGGCTCTGGTCAATGTGACCTGCTCGTATATGACCGCAGCCCTACTCTCCATCATAGTTTCGGTGTTTCAATATAAATGCGTGCACATCCTTAGGATTCCCGATATGTCGATCCCCGACGTGCCTTATCCCACACTTTATCCCCTTCCGACTATGCAATGATCTGTGCGACCTACCACCATATGATCGAACCATACCTCTTGTCGAGGTTTCGGGGTTCGTAGGTTTTCGATGCAAAGGTTTCACCACCACGAAATCCCCGATTCTCCGAATCCCGATGCTCTTCTCCACGCGCTGGCCCTCCTGGCTCAGCTCTTGGTTCATGTGACTGACCTCTGTGATCGCTACCTTATTCTGTCAGGGCTACAGGGTTTGCGATGTCACGATGCAAATGCTTACGGGATTCCCGATCGTCCAAATCTTGATTCTCCATTTAGTTGACAGTTGTCCTCCACCTCGGCGCTGTCCTCCTCCTTTGTTGTTCTGACAACTGGCTCCCACTACAACTCTGCCTTCCAATTGGCTCCCGCCTTTGATCTGCCACCTGTCCTTCACTAAGCACCTAGGTGGCCCACACGCTCCTCCGTCAGGATATCGCAAATCGCGACTTCGAGCTGCAAGAGTTTCTTGCCTCCGAAAACTCCGATATGCCGAACCCCGACTCCTCGGGATTCTCTGACACACGTCCTTCAAGCGAATGGTTCAGATCTTGTCGGGAAATCATGGATCGTGATTCCCTAATGCACGACTTCTTTTCTCCCAGGATCTCTGATTTCCCGATTGATGATATGTCGATGGCGCTTGATCTCCGACACATGTCCCTTAGATGGACGACTCAAATCTCGTCGGGATTTCACGACTTGCACTGACCCAACTCACACGAACTTGAGAGCTCTGATTTCCTGATGGCCGCTATTCCGATGACTAAACCTCGTACAACTTCCACTGATCCAACGATTGTTGGGTATTTGTCTCAGATCTGACGACTCAGACCTGTTCTCCTCGCGCACTCCTCCTGAGGCTTAACCTTCGCACACCTTTTCCCGATCCAACGGCTGACGGGATTTTCGAGTGAGATCTGATGGCTGTCGGTCTCCTCCTCCTGTGGGCTCCTCCTAAACTCCTCCAGATGCTTAAAACCAACGGTCCAGAATCTATCGGCCTATTTGACGGCTGTTGTGCTCCCTCAAGCTTCCTTGCACCTTCTTCCCAGGCTTGGAAGAATTTCAAATTCTCCAAGGCCTCAACCTTTGTTGGTTTCTCCTTTGCGAGTTCCTTGACTTCGAGCCTCGCGCGCGCATGAAACGCTACTCATCCTAAGCTTCTTCCTCTCTTTGAATCCTCAAAGGACTCTTTTGACTCCTGTGCCTCTGCGAAGTCCTCGCGCGTAAAGCGCTATCTTTCCTGAGCTCCTACAAGTACTCAGACCCCTTGGGGGATTTTTTCTTCCTTCCTTCTCCCACAGATGGAGAATAAAATGCCTTCCTGGCTCTCTGTTGCTCAGGCACCTCTTGCTGAGTCTCTCTGGGTGTTCAGAAACCTAGTGAATATCCTTCCTTGGACTCTTCCTTCAAATGGTAGAATTCAAGGAGTTCTCTATTCTCCTTTGCCTGCTTGCACACTTTCTCAACGTCCTCCTGGCAGAGTCTCTTTGCTTCCATAGAACGTTTAGTAGTTCTGTCTCCTTTATCCTATGCCTCTATGCACCTGCTCGATGCCCTCCTGGCAGAGCTTCTCAGAATCTTCAGTGATTCTGGTCTTTTATCAAACTCTCAGTAGAGTTCCTTCCTCTGTGCACCACTGTACACACGCTCAATGCCCACCTGACAGAGCTCTACAGAATCCTCCACGATTATGTCTGCAATTGTGTTTCAGCTACACAGCCTTGCCTCTAAGGTATTCAACAACCTTAAGGTCTTCTTCCTCTGAGATGTCGACTTCAGTTCTGTGCCTCAGCATGTCTTTGTCTAACTCCTCAGAGTTCAGAAGTGCATCCTCTGTGCACTGGTATTCAGAGTCTGCAACATTCTGTCATGCCCTCTTGACATGAAACCTCAAATACCTTCAACCTGAAATCAAACATAACTCCTGCAGAGTGCATCCACATAACATACATTCACAGCATATATATGAAGAATAAATGGAACACTCACAGACATCCATAAAATACAGAACTCATGCAGGGAAAACTGTTGTTTGTATTAAAAATGGCTAATTGCTTGTATCTTTACAATGGTGTTCCTGAGCTCTCCTCGGCTCTTCTCTACTCTACTATACTTAGCTCAAAATGAGATATGAAAATATCTTTTTACCTGAGGGCTCTTAGCGCTTCCCTCCAGGTTCACCTACCCTATTCAATTACAATGAATGGGTTGTCTAGTCTGCTATCCAGAACTAGATCTCAGTCGATCTACAATAAATGCCTATCTTATCTACAGCCTGCGCAAAGGCATGGCTTCTCTTGCTCACCAGCCTAAGACATTAATTTACATTGAATTTCAAACTCAAAATGAGGCTGCGCTTCTCTTCAACCTTTGAATGCGTGCATGCTGACGTGGTTGGATGTATCGAGAGATGCTCCTGCATCACCAATCACGGTAGATTTATCTATGCTTGAATTTTTGGGCCATAGAAGAACTTGGCCATCCAAAAAATCTACCCTAATACCTTTATCTTCCAAGGAAGAGATAGCAAGTAGATTCTTCTTCAAGACTTGTACACAGAAAATATCTTTAATTGAAAGAGGGTTACCTGACTCAAGTTGTAGGGAGGCTTCTCCAAATCCTTTTATTGCATGTATGAAATCATCCCCAAGCTCCACCTAAAGGGATGAACTCTTTTCTATTTAGTTTGAAAAATATTTTTTGAATCTATTCATGTCCTTGGAAGCACCACTATATGTGTGCCAGGTATCACTCCCTTGAGTGATAATTATTATGAGTGTTGAAACAAATACAAATTATTCATCCTTTTACTTGTTATCTTCAATGTATGTTGTATGTGCATGGTGCTTCTTTCCCTTTTCATGTCTAATAGGACATTGTGTGACATAATGTCCCATATTTTTGCAGTTGTAGCATATTATTCTTGATCCATCCTTCTTGTAGTGTGGTCTCTTAGAATTTGTCAGAATGCCTTCTTTTCTTTCCTTCCTTTTCTTCACTTTAGAAGCAAAGGGTTTATTTTCATCATCATTTGTCTTCTGTGATTTAGATATTGATCTGGATTCCTCTTGGGTACAATCTTCCCATAACTTGTTAAACTTGGGAAATTTGCTTCTAGCTCAAATCCCTTGAATGAATGAAAACCAAGAGGAAGGAAATCCATTGAGTGTAGTATTTACAAGTTCAACGTCATCTACCATATCTTCGATGGATTCTAACTAGTATTTGATCTGTGAGATCCTCTTGGCCTTGATCTCATTCTTCTTGAACTTTTATTTGTAATCTTATTCTTCAGGTTCCAGAAGAACCTTCTTAATGTGATCCAATAAATCATTTTCTTCTATAATAAGGATAAATATATGATTCCAAGATATAAAGTTATCTACTCCATCCAATCTATATTCAACTCTCATACTGGTTGACATTTTCATCGGTAGAAACCCTAGATTTGATAAATTTCAAATTTTTGATCTTTCACGAAACTGCAACCAAAGTGTTGCAGGAGGTGCTCTAGGGTAGGGAGAACTAATATGTGGTGAAAATAGCCCCAATTCCTTGTAACTAGTGCTGAAGGAGCTTGAAAAATTATTTTAGTGCAGTGACAAGGTGTTTTTGCAAATGATCTTCCTTCCAGTGATCAAATTGTTCTAAAGGAAACCTCACTACGATACCATGTTAGATTTTATTTATGTACAAAGGATTAGATTTATCATTGTTATTTTACTTATTTATCATTAACATATATATCATGTACTGAGCAATAAGAGGAGCATAAACCAAATAAAAAATAACAAAAGAGGTTTATCCTGGGAAAACCCCAAATGGAGGAAAAAGCCAGCCAACCCTTCTTAGATAGATTACATCCATAATAGTCCAAACATACACAATCTCTTAAGAGAAACATAAAATAAATAAATCCTAGCACTAGGATAGCACACAAGCTCGTGCCCCCAGCTACGAAAACAACAACATAAAACTAGAGTGCACCTCCTCATAGAGATAGACCACAAGAGAAAGCCACCACCAAGAATAACCAAGAGCCTCAGATACTACTGCAATTTGTATTATTCATCTCCTCCTTAGACTTTCCGCTTTTTCTTCGTGAGAGAGTGAGTGTGAGTGAGACCAAATGATCTAGATGTCTCCCTTATTTATAGTCTTCAAGTCACCTAGCTGGGTCGAATTCTTCTCTAGGGATCTTATTTTCACTTTATTCTTTTCCTTATGGGATGAATTCTCTTCTGGGGTATTCTTTTGTTGTTCAATGGTCTTCTTGGACTTCTAAAATATTCTTCTCTTTTAAGAAAGGTTGTCTATAGGAAATTTCCTCCCACAGCTACCAACACATCAACAGAGTCATCATCCAACCCTAATATGTTCGTCTCAACCAATAATGACCATTTGGAGTGACATTCATCGGTATTGATCCAAGGTATTTTGTGGAATTAACACCACTTTCCAATGTCCTTCTCCAACTTCCAATTACCCTTCTTTTCTAGTGGCTTGGACTAGTTGTCCCAGGGCTCACCATAATTACTCTATCCTTTTCCTTAGGTCTTAAGGAAACCTTTATTGGGATTCTGTTGTGATGGGTTTACATAACCAAAATCCCACTTATTATTTTTCTTGAACTTCTGCTTGATCTTGACAACATATTGGTAATCAGATCGCATTCAGGAGATGTCTAAGAACTCCATATTTGTTTGGATGTACCTATGTAGTCAATTGTAGTACTTCAAAACTAGGTGCCACTCAGATACCCAGATATGTGAACAAGGTATGGAACATTTTGGCGTACTCTGACACCATCTCATCTCTCTCCTAATGTAGAGTTTTCCATCTCAAGTATTGGTCATCATAGTTTCCAATAGGGTAGCATTTCTCCTTGAGGGCATCAACAAAATACACCCAAGTGGGTCCTAGCCCAAAACTTGTAGACTCATCTTAGACATGTTGCTCGCAGTCAATATCCCACCAATAAATGACATGGGAAAGGGGCTTAAGGAGTGCAAAGGTGTTTTTTTCACTGTTGGAAAATTTTTGGATAGATAAATAACCCTCTAGTAGACTTAACCATTTTTCCAAATCATTGACATTTATCTAGCCTTCAAATAAAGGAATATAAAATTTAAATCTTAACTTAAAGGGTGTCGCACCTCTGAAGTGACTATTGGTTGAAGGTGCCTTGGTTGTTGTTGGAAACCATCGAAGGATATGGGATAAATTATCCATCATCTCATTCATTTCTCATGTGATGGATTCCTTGAGGAACATTTTGACAAGATCTCATGCTCCATCATATCTCTTTTAATCTACGATGGGAGGTTTCTTGGGCTAGCAAGAACATTCTTCCCCAAGCTCCACTAGTTCGAGGCCCAACTATCGGTCACTTGATCTCGTCGAGGACATTCACAAAGAAGCAACAAGGAGAAGATTTGTCTGATACCACTGATCCCGATTATATTAAGAACGACATGAAGGAAAATATATACTAGATATATAATAAGGAAATACATATATAAAACCCTAAACATCCAAAACTCTAACCCCAAAAGATGAAGCGCCAAAAGGTTTGTGGGCCCTTATATAGTTAGTTGATATGTGAAATTCCTGGGGGTGCAACATTTGCATATGGTCTCCATTTTTGGTGCTTGGTACATCGTTGGAAAGGTGTATCCGAGGAGTACAAATTATTTTCAACCTATCATGTGCCTCTATCTACATGCCAGGTGCTACTGGGCCAAAAACACGTCGTTTAGGGCCTCAAAATGGCCTCAAAATCTTGGGATCTAAAAAACTATAGAAAATATACCAAGATGTGGAACCATTCCAAATCAGTGGAATAGGTGGGTGGCCACCAGTATCCACCTAGATCAAGAAAAGGAAACCCTAACTCATATAATGAAGGACAAAGCAAGGAGATTCAATATCAAGAAAAGTAGTCCAAGCAACTAGCTAAGAAGGACGATGGGGACACAATGGGAAGTCTAAGAAAGACATTGGAAAGTGGTGTGAGTTCCACAAAATACCCTTGTAAAAAACCAATGAATGTCGATCGAAATAGTCAGTGGTGGTCGAGATGAAAGAAAAGAATTATAAATTGACTTAGAATCTGATTAAAAGAACAATAAATGGAAACATATCATCTATGTAGAACCCATTGCTACCATTGTGACCACAACAATAAAACCAAAAGAACCATAAAATCCTTAGGAGGGGGAGTGCCTCTTCAACTCTTATATGTGGGTAAAGAGGACCCCACTACATTTCATCATTGACAATGGGAGTGATAAGAACCTGATATCAACCGAGGTTATCAAGATATTTAAGTTCAGATGTCAAACCCCTAATCATATACCATCAGATATTTGAGATAGGGACGAGACATCCACGTCAACCAATAATGCCCATTGTCCTATGGCATCAATCCCTTCAAGGATGAGACACTACGTGATTTTGTCACACTTGAAGTATTTGATTTTATTTTAGGAAAACCATATATGTAGAAATTCCATGCTATCTATGAGTCTCATCCCTATAGTGTCATTGTTACTCTGGGAGGTCATATCTATAGGGTAATATGTTGGTTGTGGAGCCTGATTATCTTCCAGATTCAGAGGTCCTTACTTCCAGCCATGTTTATACCCCATGAAGTATTTACACCCCAGAAGTATGTACACTCTTCCACATAGGGGAGTGCAGAGGGGGGGTACCCCCTCTGCGGGGTCCGGGGGGTCTATCCCCCTGGAAGGGGGATCTGGGGGCAAGCAGGCCCCCAACGGGGGTTCAGGGGCGAAGCCCCTGAAGGAAAAATTGCCTTGTAAATGTATATTGTAATTTCATTGTAAATCTGAACCGTTCATTATAAGGTTGCAGATCTAACACTAGAGATTATGTTAGGGTTTTTTTCCGTAGAAGGAAAACCTCTTTTATGAGGGAAATGTATTGCGTCTATGATTGATGGTGAATATTGTATTATGAGAGAGGATATTGTGAGAGAAAGAAGAGGAAGTTGATGAAATTACTAATACAACTAAGACGACGGGGGTGAATCAGTTATCTTTGAGCTTAAACAATAAACAGTCTGTTAAAATATTATTAATCTTTCCTCAAGTGATCATCAACATTATAAAGCATATGGACAATAAAAGTAAAAAGCATCAGTCACACATAAGGTATACACAGAGACAGATTTTCACGAGGAAACACATAAAGGGAGAAAACCTCTTCTTCTTCGAAATGATAGGCAATCTTTTAAGTTCTGTACATCATCTTTAATTGAGCACCAACTCAATGTGAGGCTGCCACCTCTGTTTTACAAGCTACAACTTGTTTGAGAGCACCAACTCTCTGGTTTCTCTAGCACCCACTAGAAGGAAGCACCAAGTCCCTGGTTTCTCTATCACCCACTAGAAGGAAGCACCAACTTCCTATATGTTCCAGCACCAACTGGATGGAAGCACCAACTTCCAGTTACACAGGCCCCAACCTGTATAACAGAGAACACTTGTTCCCCCTAGCACCACCCTGCCACCCTGGTTTCTCTGGCTGCAACCAGATGGAAGCTACAACTTCCTGTGTTCAAGATCCCACTTGAACCTCTAAGGACAACAGTCCTCCCGAGCACCTCCAAACCTCCCTAGAACATAACTGAACATATAAACATTCAACTACACAGATACATCAATTCTTACCAATCTTTCTTTGTTTTGTACATCTGGTCATCTTCTACCTGTTCTGCAATTCCTTTCTTCCTCTGTCTGTTTAGCAGGTCTGCTCTGCATCAACTTGTTCTATCATTCTACTCTTCTTCAACTTGTTCTGTTATTCTGATCTGCGTTTCATATCACACTGCACATATTCTCAATCTCCTCCTGTGCATTCTCTCATTTTCCTTTTCTTACAATTTCATTCTTTTCTCATACAGAAAAACCAACCGCACACAGTCTATCTCATCTTCTTTTATACACACCTACATGACGGTTCAACTTCCCAACTCCTTAGGCAAAAAGACGACAACTGTCTAAGCAACTGAAACGCCAACTAATCGACAATCATGAGTCCATTTCGCTAACAGATTCGAAACTGAGGAGTTAACTATGAGAGAGAACAGTAACCCTCCGATCAACACTTGATCTGACGGTTCAGATCATTCCACGATTTCGCATATCGCTATTTCGACATTCCTGATGTTCAATGTTCTTGTCACTTCCAAATCCCGATCCACGAAACTCCATGAAGAAGTCAGATCAACAGTCCAGATCACTTCTTGATCTGACGGTTTAGATTCAGTCGTGATTTCACACATCGTGATTTACACAGTCTTGGAGTTTAGTGTTTTTGTCACTTACAAATCTCGATCCACGAAACTCCATGAAGAAGTCAGATCAATGGTCCAGATCACTTCTTGATCTGACAGTTGCAATTATGTCACGATTTCGCATATCGCGATATCGACATTGTTGTTGCATTGTTTTCTTGCCTCTCCATGTTGCGATGCCTGAAACTCCGACATGGAGTTAGATCAACAGTCCAGATCTGAGCTTGATTCAACGGCTGTGATTGAATCACAATTTCGCATATTGCGAAATCGACATTCTTGTTGCATTGTTTTCTTTCCTCTCCATGTTGCGATCCCCGAAACTCCGATATGGAGTTAGATCAACGTTCCATATCTGAGCTTGATTCAACGACCACGATTGAATCGCAATTTCTCATATCGCAAAATCAAGATTCCTATGGATGATATTACTTGACATCTCCAACTCTCGATCCCCAAAATTCCTACATGGACTGGAATCAATGGTCCAGATTAAACCTTAATCTGATGGCTCAGATTACATCGTGATTTCGCATATCGCGATATGGGGATTCCTGATGTCAATAATCTTTGACATGTCCAACTCTCAATCCCCGAAACTCCGACAAGGACTGGAATCAATGGTCCAGATCAAACCTTGATCTGACGACTCAGATTACATCACGATTTCGAGAAGTTAGGGAACCCTGTTCCTTTGACTCTCCAGTCAGCGAAATGTTGATCTATCCCCATGTGTCCTACCCATAAATGGACGGTCCTCCTTCTTTCGGAATTTTGTACACCCACTTCTCCTTGTTATACTTTAAAAGGCATGCAGGTTCTCCTTGATCCAACGATGGTCGGGTCCTGCGCTTGGATCTAACGTCTGAAATCTGTCCTCCTCTTCAGTGTGCTTTCTGAAATCTGTCGTCAATCGAGAATTCAGGAAGAGATCCAACAAACACAGTTGTTTCTCTTCCCCGATTATCACTACATCGTTGATCATCGTTGTTGTACTCAAGCCATCATCACTACTGTACTTGCCATCAATGACAAATATATGCTGCCTATAAAACATGCAAACAATCCTCTGTACATTCTTCCTGTATTCATGCCATCTTTACTTATGCCCGTCTGTTACATTCTTCCTGTACTTATGACATTCGCTCTTCCTATACTTATGCCATTTGATGTCTATTAAATATTTTCCAACAATCTCCCCCTTTGGCATTGATGGAAATACAAGCACCTGCATGCATTCGGACTTGACTCTCCTCCCAAAATCTTTTGTCCCCCTTTGACATCAATGTCAAAGAAGAAACATTCTTCCCCTGATCTTGTTGCAAAACATACTCCCCCTGTCGACTATAAGCATCTTGGAAATACACCAGATATTCAATAAGTACTCCCCCTGACCAAGTGAACAGATTAGA
>ML807532.1:157140-173529 GCA_009831015.1 Picea engelmannii | reverse complement strand
TAGTACATGTTTATTTTTGCATCTTGTGGGAGAACATGTACAAAAGATCAATTTATTTAATTTGAAATGGTTTCATAGCTCGAGTATATTCCTTAATTTTTAAACAAAACTACCCAAGAATCTCTGAAGCAACAAGGAAAGTAATATCCAAGATTGGGAATTTTTACTTAGAGGAAAGAATCACATGTATCAAAATTTTTGGAGCCATCAGAGAGCCATACTTATTTCCAATTCATGTACCCGACAAGATGGTGTTAGGAGAAATTTTCTACAAGACCATACTGTAAGGGTTCAATGCATCTCTGTTAAAGGATAAGAAGAGGGTATTTATTCCCTATGGGTTTTATGTGAGCTACCATTTCGTGATAAGAATCTCAGAGTCCAATAGAGTATAGGTTCACCACCGAGAGATACAGGAAACATGACCCTAGGGAGCTGGTAGCTGAGCATGCTAGTCAGGTGGTGTCTCATTAGCCGTACCCACATGAGGATTTTGAGGAAGAAATATTCACAGAGAATTATGCAAACTGGGATGAAGTTTTGCAGAGAAAATAAAAACCAGACTTGGTCAGGTTCATGGCCTTGTATGGGAATGAACAATTAGACTTTCTAGAGTAGACAATAGGGGAAGTAGCAGTGGCACAAGATCAATAAGAAGGTATAGAGAAAACAATGGATATATTAGAGGCACAAAGGATCTTAGAGGAAGCTAAAAGGATGATGCAATTGAAAAGGGAAACTATCATAGTGTTGGAAGTTGTATCTGTGTTAATAACTCCAATCACCCTTGAAAGAGAAGAGGAGTTGGCAACCCTTGAGAACACCTCAATGGAGGAATACACCCCACAACAGATTGTAGGGTGAACACCGATAGGACGACCAGGAACTGAGCCAACAGTTTTTTCGGATGTCCTAGGACAAGTAGCTCCTATCATTACTGAATTGATCACAATATCTAGTGAGAATGAGGTAAGCACTTCAATGCCTATTATAAATGAAGAAGTAACATAGGTGTTAGATACAATGTCCCAAGGACCAAAATATTTAGGCTAGGAAACATAGATGAATACAATTGAAGGTGATCATGACATCGCAAACTGAACACCACAGTCACTATATAAAGAGGGAAGTAGCATCAAAGGTCATGCAGAACTAGGAGATAAAAATGAGAATGGAAATGAAGCCCCCATCGGGAGAATTGATGCACCATTGAAACGAAAAGATCGAGATAACCCAGATGTTGAAGATTCATCAGGAGGTAACACCAACAAAGGAGAAGAGAATGCATGGTTCAAAGGAAACAAATAACTTGAGGAAATCGCTATGGAGCCTTCAACACATTCCACACTCCCAAGGCCAACAATACCAGTAGAAAATGCATCAATAGAGATCATGGGAAGTTCACCGAGTATAGAGAAAATCAAAGATTCATCTATTAGGACAGGGATGGGGTCAAAATGAGCTTTTGGGCAGTCTCAAAGGTATCAAGAATAAGATAAAGGAACCATTCATAGGAAGCCTGACGTGGCAGAGGAAAAGAGATGATACTTGAAAATTTTCATACACCAAGAAGTCTAGGAAATGCTCTCTCATGGGGGGACAAGACAATCCCGGAGCTAGTGCATGAGGTATCCAATGTTCAGGCCATCACTTATGACAAGAAAATACAATTGATTATGAAAATATATGGACAAAAAAGGACACTGAATTTGGATAGTATGGTAATGATCACCACGAAAGAAACACTGCTGGATGTTGGACAGTCCAGGGTAAGTGAGTTATTAGGGGCAAGCATGGATATATCTAGTGCCACTGTAGACAAGGTGAGATAAGATGAACGAGAAGTTGATTATATGAGAGCGGAGTTGGTGCATCTCAAGCATTAGGTGGAATACTATCAGGACACCACCCAAGCCATTAGGTTCATGAGAATTGAATTCAGGGATATTTATAATCAGTTCAAATCAGATAGGGAGATTCTTATGACCAGGAACGTAAGTTACCAAGAGGAAAATTTGTCGGTCCTCGTAGCGTATAAGGAAATTATGAGATGTTAAAGAAATCTCATCAAGTACTGGCACAAATTAAGTATATCAGGAAGATCAAGAAAGGCCTAGGAGACGAGGAACATGGAATTATGGTGGTTGGAAAAGAGAGCTTAGTCAGGATCATAATAGAGACATAATATTGGGTACAATTGGTAATAGAAACACAACTAAAAATGCAGGAAATATGGGATGAGTATCTCAAGAATTGGAACAACATAAACCAAAGAATGATAGACCTTCAATACCTATAATTAGATGCTCTTGATGACTTCATCAATTTGCACATTATAGTCCAATAGTTCGGAGAACTCGATGCATAATTTGGAGCGAAGATTTTGGAAATACAAACTCTTCAAAAGGGATAGGTGAAGAGACTCATCGACAAAACAATAGTAGTAGCGTGGGCCCTACAAAAACTAAGCTTCAAGATAGATCAATTCAGAAACCGGGTAATGTAAATGAAGGATAAGCTCAACATGCCAATGGATCAACATCGATTTCCATACCTACATACCTGTGAATATCTGTTCTCGTAGTGGTCCAAGTATGACAAGGAAAATCCTATGAGATAACTGGAGCTCACTAATGGTTTTCATGTGGATATGAACCACTTCATTTTTTTTGTTGTTTTCTTTAGTTAAACAAATGTTGTTGCTACTTTTGCATGGAAGTTTTTCGTATAAATAAAGAGGTTGTCCTTGTTTTGAAGGGTTGATTGTTTTTTGTAATAAGTGAAGGAATCAAATAAATAATTATTTTGAATTCTGATTCATAAGCTCATGTAGTTCTGAAGACAATTTTTTTCCAAATCTTGTGGAGTAGCATAATTTGTGGATTGTTCTACTTTGTTGTTGACTACTACAAACGATTTAGTAAGACAATAATTGTGTTTAAGTTATATTGAATTGTTTCACTCATTGAATATACATTGGCATGAATACGAGGGCGTTATGAAGTTGTGTGTTATACATTAACTTGAATTATTTCCAGTTATTTGTCATTTCTGCATATATCTTTCTTTTCTTAGATGATGTTTTTCGTTTGATCAATAAGGAAATATTATTGTTTGATATTGACTGAAGAGAGGTGTCATATACATTTTGTTGGTAAGAGGTTATCCTAAACCCATCCTTCTTAAGAATTCAATCATCGAATACTTAAAAAATGAACTTATAAAGAAACATAAAACAATATATAAATATCCATTCAATAGCATAGTAAATTCCATCGAAACTTTCCGGACCATCAATCCAGAGAATCATGTCATCCCAAATAGGGAAGATTCTAATTGGTGTAATTGTGTTGAACATACATGGAATATATCTAGCTAGCAAATAACATACATAGTTTGCAGAGAAAATATGAGAAAAGAGAAGCAAGAGAGAAAGAATGTAAGAATTCTCATTAACCAAATGAATGAATGATAATTTACACATGATATACTCTGTATAACTCAACTAATGTGCATTGGAGGAGAAGACAATGCGCCATAGTGGTGGTCTAGAGTGATCTGGACACACACTGATAGTTATGGGAGTAAACTACTACCTATTCTAGTCTCTCAGGTAGTTATGGGAGTTAACTGCCACCTAGTCTAAGTTAACCAATCTCTCAATCTTAAATTAACTGACTAAAACATAGTGAAGTGAGGAGGAGATCAGGGAATCATGAGAAATGTGCTAGTCTAGTGATAATTCCAAGGATAGTACACATTAGATGATGATGATCCCAATGTTGCATGGTGATGATCCCAATGTGACATATAGACTCCACTCAACTGATCAAACTGAAGTGTGAACCGAAGAGAATATTCTTATAGAGGAATATTCTCCCTAGACTATAGGGGACTAAATAATGACTAGTAATCATAGGAAAACCTTAGGAAAAATAAATCCTAGGTGCGTGTGAATTATCTCTAACACACCCTCTGAACATCACTATGGTGAAAATAAAGAATGGGTCCCAACAACGAGGCCATATTAGGTACCCAAATAAAAAAGATACACTAAAATAAATGAGGAAAGAGGTTTCCCTTAAAGTACAATGTATGTAAAAAGAAGAATTGTCAGTTTCTAGGAAAATGTGTCCTTCACTCCAAGATGACTGCACAAAGAATGGAACTTCTGCTCAGTGAAGGTATTAGTGAAGATGTCTACAATTTGTTTTGATAAAGGACATAAGTGCAAGTCGATGATCCCCTTGTGTACTAAGTCTATGATGTAGTGCATGTGGATTTCAATGTGCTTCATTTGATGCCTATGAACTGGATCTCTATAGAACTTTAGAGTTCTTTGGTTGTCACACCAGATGATGATCTTCCAGTGAAACTGAATGCCCAACTCAGTAAGAAAATGTTGTAGCCACATAGCCTGAATGGTTATGTTAACTACCCCTCTATACTCTACCTTGACTGAAGATAGAGAAGTAACAGTCTGCTTCTTTCTCAACCAACAGATAGGCCCAAAACCAAGACTGAGTGAGTAACCAGATGTGGACTTGCAACCAATGTTATCGCCAGTCCAGTCAAAATCAATGAACATGATGAGGTCCAATGTAGAGTCTGTTTCATAGTGAATCCCAAAGGTGATGGTTCCCTGTACATATCAAAGGATACACTTTGTAGCCTTCCAATGTAGCTCAGGCAACTCATGCATGAACCTGGAGACTGCTCCAACTACATAGGAGAGGTTTGGTTTGGAGTGTGTGAGATACAACAATGTCCCCACTAGTTGTTTGTATAGTGTGTTATCCAATAGTGGAGTGTCCCTGCCATCTTCAAGTCTGACTCCTGATGGGAAAGGATTCAAGGTAGACTTGCAATATGTCATGTGAAATCTCTCAAGGAGATCTCGTGCATACTTGGCCTGAGATAGTTTGATGCCTGATGCATCCTGATTGATCTCAAGTCCAAGGAAGAAATGTAGCAGACCCATGTCCATCATCAAGAACCTGTCATTCAGAATCCTATTGACTACAACAATCGTTGAATTCGAGCAATCATTGATCAACAAATCATCAACATACAAGACTAGGAGTAGAAGTGAATCATCCATCGCGAGCATGTAAACATTCAGGTCTGACTTACAACGTACAAAGTTCTGTGACAATAGGTAGTGGTCCATATTGACATACCATGCCCTCAAGGCCTTCTTGAGGCCATAAAGAGACTTATTTAGTTGAAAATACAAAGATGAATCTTGTATAAATCCCCAGGGTTGCTCCATATAGATCTCCTCAGAAAGATATCTGTGAAGAAATGCATTCTTCACATCCATCTGATGGAATTACCATCCTTTGGTTTACACAATGCAAGTTCCAAACATATGGAATCCATCTTCACTATTGGAGCAAAGGTGTCATCATAGTCAATATCATGCACTTGTTGAAAGCCTTTGGAAACTAGTTTGGATTTGTATCTGCTAACCTATCCATCCAATGCACTCTTGGTCCTATAGACCCATCTACACCTGAAAATTTTCCTTCTTGAAGGAAGGGGAACCAGATCCCAAGTATTGTTCTTGAGGAATGAGTTGTACTCCTCCTTCATGGTGGATTCCCAAAAGGGATTTCCAACAGACTCACCATAGGATTGTGGATTTGAAGACTGAACCAAAAAAAGATGTTTGGGTGGCATCGGTTCAGTGGAAATGAGTGCAAGATGGGGGTCCTCAAAATCATATCAATTCCTCCTAGTATCAGCTAGATCCCCAACAAGATCTCTTGCATCCCAAAGAGTAGTCTTGGCCCATTTGGGCCTCTGCTCTGGCTCTACATCTGCATCTGCATGCAATGAATCTACATTTTAATGTACTGAGTCGTTATTTGAATCATCTAAATCCTTTGAATGAGAACTCTCATCTAAAGAAGAGTCAACATGTGCATGTTGATCATCTCTAATAGGTGGAAGAACAAAAGTGTCTACATGCAGTCGTAGAGGTACATACGAGACACTTTCCTGTAATTGGACACTACGCTCAATGATGAGCTGGTCTGAGGAAATATCAATGATTTTGTATCCCTTCACATCGTGAGGGTATCCAATAAAGATACACTCTATGATCTACACTATGTGCTCTGTGGATCAAGTTCCTTCCTCTTCTCAGAGGGAATCCTGGCCCATGCAAGAGAACTGAATATGCGAAAGTGGGCCACTTCCAGTTTGAGTCCACTCCAAGCCTCGTAGGGGGTCTTATCCTTGATATATCTATGGGGAGATCTGTTTTGGATGTAGGTTGCAAAATTAAGTGCTTCAACCCATAACATTTTTGGAATTGAATTTTCATGTAGCATTTGTTGATTTTTCAATAAGCTAGGCTTAAGCATGAAGTTCATTCCATTTTATCATTTTACTTAAACCATAGAAAATTTGTTGCAACAACCAAGATCACAAGAAGAAACACCATGCACAAGTGCACAAGAAGTATCCTGGGAAACCCTTCTCAACAAGGGAAGAAAAAACATCCAATCCTTTGCTATATTCTTCAAGAGAAATACCTTTACCACCAAGAAAACCTAGCACACAAGAGGGTGCTCACAAACCCTAGAAGACTAGCGCCCAAGAGAGGTGCTTACTTTTCCCAAATAGATGTACTTGCTGAAAATTCCAAACTCACACTAAAGATATGGTTCCTCAATGGGGAATTTACCTTTACTTATATTATACTTGACCTGTCAACATAAGTGTCTATTGGTACAACATGGCCTACCTCTCTATAATATAATTAATACTAACCAAATTAATTATCTTTTACATTAATTATCAATTACATTAAGCTGGGGTCGACCTGTACCCTTTACATTACAATTAAGGTTACAAGCAGGTCTAACGCTTGAACAATATAGCAAGGGATCAAATACACCCACTAGTGCTCAACCACTAGGGGCACATCCATAGAGATCTGCATATATCTAGCTCATTGCATTACACAGAAGAACCACTCTCACTAGTGCTCAACCACTAGGATCATGTTCACATGTGCTCATCTACAGACACATCCACTCAACAGATCTTCTTTCCCATTGGAATTACACATGAGAGTCATCTGGAGTTCATCATCAACTCTTTGCTTAGAGGAGGCTAATACATCACCTTCATCTCTATCTCATGATGATGCACCCAACACTTTTGAATTTCACAAGTTCACCTTGTGCTCAGCCATAGGCACATACAACTTTGTAGATCTCCTTTCTCACTGCATTACACAGGAGAATCATATGGAGTTATTATCAACTCTATGTAAGGAGGAGGCCTTATCTACATTCCAGCTATGTCTTAGATAGGAACAATACACCACTCTCAGGGTCTCTCTCTCAGGTTTATGTCCTAGAGAATGTCTCAAATAGTTGCAATAATCAACACTCCCTCTCAGCTAGGGAGGCATCTTTCAACATGCCAAGTCTCACACGGATGTATTTTGAACTTTTTTCTTGGTTGTAGTTATCAAAACTCCCTCTCAACTAGGGGGGTATCCTTCACCAATTTAATTTGGTGAAGATGTCTGCAATCTGGTCATGTGTAGGAAGGTACTGCATGTGTACTATTTTCCTATGCATCATGTCTCTAATATAGTGATATTTTATCTCAATTGTTCGACAACACAAGTATTCCAACAGAGGATGAACACCTTCGATAACCACTCACATAACCAGATCAAAGATCAACACATCGATGTTTTCACATGGTAAAACCCTACGGGGAAACATCCACGGCCCCAGCCAACATGGCCACTTGGAGCAGTTTATTAATGCAAAGAAAAAGATTACAGAGAGATTTTACAAGAGAGTTTCTCACAATCGATCATCGGCAAATGACCCTCCATCGTCTTTAAATAGAGATCATGGACCAATCAGGTGTTAAGCCATGGATCAATGGTCCTTAAGATCGAGGAGAGTATGAACCATCATATCACTCTATGTCGGGAACATATCGTGACCGTCGGATTTCCTAACTAAAAATGCATACTATTGCATACTAAAGAAACACACTTTTACCTAACGACACATTAGACCAAGTAGATCTTAACTAACTCCTAAGTGTTTAAATATCCTAACATCCCCCCTTAAGAACAACTTGGGATAGGATTGAAGGATTTACAATGTTGACACAATAGGAGAAGGAAGGAGGCATTAGAGCCTATCCCCAATTAATGAAAACTTCCTGAAATCCTAACCTAGATCAAAGTTTGGAAAAATTTTCTTCTATAAGAGACTTTGAGAAAATGTCTGCAACTTGATCTTCTATAGGACAAAAGAGAACTTCAATAACTTAATCATGAATGAGATTTCTGATGAAGTGCATGTGTAGCTCGATGTGCTTGTTGCGTTTATGTTGAGATGGGTGTTTGGTGAGCTTGATGGCACTTTGATTGTTGCACCAACGGCGGATTGGATGCTGCTATTCGAATCCAAACTTTGAAAGGAACTGTCGAAGCCACAAGGCTTCTTGACTTGCATTTACTACTACTAAGTACTCTTTTTCTACTGAAGAAAGTGAAATAGCCTATTGTTTCTTACAGGCCCAAGTGATAGGTCCTGAACCAAGGTTGAAAACATAACCTGCAATAGACTTTCGATCATCAGGGTCGTCGACCCAATCTGAATCAGTGAAACCAACCAATAAAGGAGTCCCCCCCAAACTGTAATGTATCCCGAACTAACTGTACCACATACATAACTAAGTATCCTTTTAGCTGCTTTCCAATGGATTTTATGGGGTGTTTTCATATACTGGGAAATAATACCAACAACAAAGGAAAGATCAGGATGGGTATGAGTCAAGTTTAAGAGGCTACCAACTAACTGATGCTATAGGGTGGCATCAACTTCAGGAGAAGTACAAGTGGTAGTAAGCTTGACTCCAGACTGGAAGGGAGAAGGGGTTGGTTTATAATCATCCATGTGAAAGTGACGAAGAAGGTCACAATCATACTTAGACCGAGAAAGAAAAATTCCTTCATTGGTTTGCAAAACTTGGAGGCCAAGGAAATAGTGCAAAAAGCCTAAGTCGGTCATTTCAAAGTTCTTCTTAAGGCTGGTTTTCACATGGTTTAAAAGTTTTGGGTCACTACTAGTAAGGATAAGGTCATCAACATAAAGGACAAGGATTATGAGATGGATTCCTACTTTCTTGGTATAGAAATTAGGATCAGAATGGCATCTAGAGAATCTAGTGGCAATAAGAAATCTGTCAATTTTGGCATACCAGGCTCGGGGGGCTTGCTTGAGACCATAAAGATATTTCTTGAGGTGACAAACAAGGCTAGAGTTATTCTGGACATAGCTAGGAGGTTGTTCCATGTAGATTTATTCTTTCAAATCTCCATGCAAGAAGGCACATTTAACATCCATCTAATGGACCTCCCATTTATGTGAGGCGGCAAGGGCAAGAACAAGGCAGATGGAATTCATTTTGGCTACAGGGGAAAAGGTTTCATTATAGTCAATTCCTTCAACTTGGGAAAATCCTTTGGCAACTAACCAAGCCTTGTGTCTTTCAACACTTCCATCCGATGCATACTTAGTTCTATAGAACCATTTACATCTGACAAGTTTTCTTCCTTTTAGAAGAGGTACAAGATCCCAAGTATCGTTTTCCATGAAAGAATGATACTCTTCATTCATTGTTGTATCCCAATATGGATGACCTAAAGCTTCTGAAAATGTCTATGGATCATGATTCTTTGAAACTTTAGCTAGAAGAGAAGAGGCTTGTTGGAACTGTAAACGTGTTCGACGCTGATTTGAAGGATCACCGACAAGATCACCAACTACGTCTCGTGTTGAATGGACCCATCTAGGAAGTGGTGGAACCGGTGCTTTTTCAGGTTCAAATGACTCATCTGGAGGAAGGTCAGCAGGCAGAGGTGGATTTGCATCCTCACTTTCATCATCTGAAGAAGAAACCATAATAGGAATAGAAGAAGGCACAAACGCCGAAGATGGCTCGTAGGCCGAAGAAGGCACAACCACCGAATTAGGCTCGTAGGCCGAAGAAGGCACAACCACCGAATTAGGCTCGCAGACCAAGATATTTTCATCAAATTTAACATCTCTTCTAAGAATAATTTCATTACAATGTGGTTGAATAAGTCTATAACCTTTGACATCTTCAGAATAACCAACAAATAAATATGCACTTCTCACTTTTAGGTTGCAATGCTTTCCTTTTCTCATCAGGAATGTGAGCCCATGCTATACTGCCAAATACACGAAAGTGACTTACATCTGGTTTAATTTTAGTCCAATATTATTCTGGTGTTATGTTTTTAAAATCCTTTGTGAGAGTGTGATTGACTATGTAATTTGCACAGTTGATTGCTTCCACCCAATACTTTAGACTTAATACCTTAGATTGGATCATACAATTAGCCATTTCTCTTAATGTGCGGTTCTTTCTCTCAGCAACACCATTTTTTTGTGGTGTATATGGAACAATGTGTTGCATTTGGATGCCCTATGTAGTGCAGTAATAATGCAGGAGCATCGCTCCAAGCCAGCCACGCGCCCTCCAGCCAACACATCAAAGCGTGCATTCGATGGAAGGAGAGAGGCACAACCCTCTCATTTTTCAAATTTTGAAATTGTATTAAATGTTGCAAGGCCAAAGAGCCAAAATCCATGCATGTATGCAGGCTTTAGATAAAGGTTGACTTAAATGGTTGTAAGGTTGAGATCTAGATCCGATTTGGACTAGACATCCATTCAATGTAATTGAATGTAAATTAATGAGAGTTGGTGAGGATGGAGGGAAGCACTCGAGGAGGCCCCTTTTGTAAAGAGATATTCTTTTTGTTTTTAGAGAAGTAGGCAGAGAAGAACATAAATAATAGGGAGAAGAGAAGAAGCCGTGACTCTATTGCAGTCAGAGCTTGAGCACATTTGTAAAGAGGCATTTTTATTAATACAAATAGAGAGTAGTTTTTCCTGCATGTTGTTCAGGGTAATTGAATGAATGTATTTATGTGCTTATGATATCTTGTAGATGTATGTTTCTACGAATTTGCAGGTTACAAACAGAAATTGTTGTTTGTTGGGTTCTTTGATCCCAGGTCTGGTTCTTTGTGGCTTCATGCAAGAGGTTGCATGACATAAAATTGTGGGTTTTGTAAGCCAATGCATAGAGTGCACTTATAAATGATGTGGAATTTAGGTAGGGACGTGTTAGGAGAGCGCACCAGAGGAAATCTTGGACTCAAAGGAAAAACCCAAGGATCGTTGAACATCCAAAAGGAGAGACTATGCAGAGGAGAGAACGGAGAGGGAAGACAGAACGCCTGAGGTTCTGTAGAGCTCTGCCAGGAGGGCATCGAGTGAGTGCAAGGAGTGCATAGGAGGAACTCTCTTTCGAGTTCAGGGAAGACAGAACTACTGCAGGTTCTGTAGAGCACTACCAAGAGGGCATTGGGTGAGTGCATAGAATGCACCGAGAAGAACTCTCTTTCAAGTTCTGAGGAAAGGGAAGTGTCGAGTTCGAAGACAACTAGAGTTACTGAACACTCTATGGGCTCTGCAAGGTGTGCATTGAGAAAAGGAATGCCAAGAGGGCATGAAGCATTTATTTTCAAGAAATACTTTGGATCTGAGATTGAGGAAATCTCAGTAGCACAAGGAGTGTGCGAGGGTGGACTTATTCTAAATCCCGAAGCTTAGGAGGAACAGTGCCTTGGCACACAGAGCAATAAAAGAAAGGAGCAGAAGGTCGAGAAACCTTTCGAGGTTTCTGAGTTGACTAAGCTCAGGAGGGGAAGTGTTTCTATAACACAGACAAGACAAAAAGGAACTGGGCTCACAAGGGAAGTATTGAAGGCCGAGACCTTCGAGCGTCGAATTTCTTATGAGGGAAGGGAAGAGGTGCAAGCTTAGAAGGAGGAGCATAGCTGCCGTTGGATTGACACTGGGAGGAAAGATCTGGACTGTTGAATCTACGTCCAAGCACATAGGAGGAGAGAGCACAAGGAGGATAGATCTGAATCATCAGATCTAATGCCAATACCTGCCAACCATTAGATCGGGAAAAGGTGCAGGAGGTTTAAATCCTTGTATATCCACACATTCAGGAATTGGGGGTTGGAGGAGCAGAGGAGGATACACCCCATACTTTCAATCACCAAAATCGTGAAATCACGTTAGTCGTTAGATCTGGAGCACAGTGGCCCGAGAGCCATTGGATAAAGGATACATGCACAAGATTTAGTCCCTAGGAGGTGCACAAAAGATCAGATTGTGACCATTAGATCTCGCGTAAAGGACCGATAGTCATCGGATCCGGAAAGAGGAGAACGAGGTTTAACCCTCGTAGAAGCAAAGGAGAGGACTCGAAAAAATCTCGAAAGCATCGTGACCATCCACAGGAGGACACATGGAAAGCGGTCAAGGTTTCAGGAAAAGGCCCAAAATATTTTGAGTCGTCGATCCAGTTAGATCATGGTCTTTGGTTCTAGCAGGACCTGGGTTGTTGATCTCTCAGCAGAGATATTTTGGCATTTCGTAGACCGAGGATTCGAAAGGGAAAGGAGGAATGCTTGCATCGTGATTCCCGAAATCACGAAAGCTGGTAGCACTTTGAAGTTAAGCGCGTGGTCACAGAGTGGTGGTCACGTGGATGGAGGCTAAGGGAGGAGCCAGAGCCATTAACCCCTTTTCAGCATTTCAGCAACCGGGAGTTCAAGAGTGAAGGAGTCGTGAGATAGGGAGTCCCGACTTGCGATATCGTGAAACCCCGAAAGCATTCGGAGGAATAGCACCAGGTCATAGGACCGGGTCACATGGAGAAGGTTTAAGGGAGGAGCCAAAGAGCTGATAGACCCTTTCAAGGTTTGGCATTTTGGAAATTCTAAGGACAAGGAGCCGGGGTACTTTGCGTTGAAAACCCAGAAGTCACGAAATGTGAAAGGGGCCTATTTGGCTTGGTTTGAGGTCATAGTGACGTGGTCGCTTGAAGGAGGTGAAGCTTGCACCTTGTGCTTGTTCGCATAGGTGGGGTTTCCAAAGGACCTATGGATCGTTTGGGTTACTGCAAGAACACACTGAGATGTTCCAGCTTAGCACAGTTATGGATATCGATCCTGCATGGATCTCGGCCTGAGGGTTGGGGGTCTACGTTAGTGTGGTATCAGAGCCACTTTCTATCTGTAGATTGTAGGCCGAGGGAGGCAAAGGAGGAACGGGAAGATGGATACCGAAGGCCATGGACATGGTGGATAGAAGAACCACCAACAATAGAGAAAAGATGAAATGGATAAAGAGCTCACTGAGGTGAGGGAGAGGATGGAAGGGATTGCATTGCAGGTGCAATAGAATGAAAAGACACATTGGGTGTATGAATGGCCTCTGAGGAGGAAAGAAAAGTGGCCAGTCAAGAAATTGTTGGCCAAAGGACAGTGAAGGCTATTAATAGGATGATTGAGGCATGTTGAATGCCTCAGAGGTGAACAGAAAATGGTTCACATATGTGAGCCATAAGCTGGGAGAAATCTTAGTGATGATGAGGAGAAAAGATCGTTGGAAGATCTCATGAACTGCCAGGAAGGTAGTGAAGCAATTTCAGGTTGCAATAAGAAGAGTTCACGGGATGATCTCAAGGACTGCCATGAGTGCAGAACAGAAAATTCAGGTTGTCAGGAAGGCAACGAGATGGGATCACTGGAGGATCTCAAATACTGCCAGGTGAGTAGCGCAGAAATGCTAGATTGCCAAGTGGACAAGGGAGAGAAAATGAGTCCATGCGAGAGTCCCATGAACTTAGGGATGAGTTTGAGTCAGTGAGAGGAGCTAATAGAGAAGGATCAGACACACTTTCTGATCATTGGAGGAATTGAGATATTCCTGCCACTTGGCCCAATTGAGGCAAGAGCTTTTGTTGCAGAGGTAGCAACAACAGAAGGACAACCAACTGTGACTGTCAAAGACATGGAGCAGATGTCAGAATTTTCCCAAGGAGAAGAAGAGGAGAACATAGTTGACATGCTCACTCCTTAGGAGAAGGAGCTAGAAATGTTAGAGGATTGGCTGAACAATCCAGAACCAGTAGACGACTACCGAGAGCAGAAAGTCATCCAGATGTTAGCAGAGGAGCATTCCGAGGAATCACTCAGAAATTTCATCCAGGGAGCTGAAAAAATGATGATGACTGTAATTCTGAGGCATGCAACAACAGATGAAGGGAAATTCCAGTCTGAGGAGTAGCTGGAGGAAGCTAGAACTCAACCAGCACAAGGAGAACTGATAAAAGAAAAGTTGTTAGAGAAGGAAGCTGAGAAACAACTCAGTGATAGGATTGCAGAATTGGAGTCTGCAGCAGAGTGGAAACTCAATGACACAAGAGAAGGTAAAGACAACATGGGAGATCGAGTAGATATTCCCACTAAGGAGAACAAAGAATTGTAGTAGGGAAGACTGCATACAAAGAGCCAGCGATTGGAGCAGTTGGACAAGATAATTGAAGCAATAGGAAGTTGATGATCAGATTAGCAAAAGTGGTTAGCAAAGGGAAGCTGAGAAGAGGAGAACTTGCAATAGTAGTAGGGTAGCAGAAGCAACATCAACAACGAAGCAATGGAGCGGATGGACAACTCCAAAGAACTGTTTTGGATCTAGGTGGATTTCGAAAGCCATGATGGGAAGCTCATGAGCAAGAGCTCATGAATTTCTCACAGCAGAGGAGTATGATGTAGTAGCATCGCTCCAAGACATCTATGCGCCATCTAGCCAGCACATCAAAGCATGCATTCGTTGGAAAGAGTGATCTAAAATTGAAGAAGACTTGAAATACTTGAAATTATTGCAATGTAAATGTTATGTGTTTAAAGCAAATGGATCAGTTTGCAACACATAAATTAAGGGATTACTTATGCAAAATACACATAGACAACAACATAATCAATGAACATAAGCACATAAACACAACAATTGAAAAAGGAGTTCACCCCTCTCTTGGGCTACATCTCCTGGTCCAGCTTCCAATGGATCATTATTATTAATTGCTCAAAAGTGCTCAAAAACATGTCTTACAATGCTCAAACTGACAAACCAACTACTCCAATGGCTTCAGAGCATCCAAAAACCCCTGTCTAGGCTCTTTCAGCACCTCAATCGGTCGAAAAACGAAGAAGTTAGGCCTCCTAGAAGTCCCCCCTTCAAGCTTTTGTCTCTGCATCTACAAATTGCACCCCCCTTCAAATGAACCTAGCTCACACACAATAAATAGCGTAATAACCCAGCACCGGGTGCAACCGCGCCAACAATGCAAACCGTAGGACGATTAAGGGTGTGCAAGCCCCTAACCGCCTAGCACTTAGGCATATAAGGGTCATATGACCGCGCGCTATGGAAAATAGGGCCAAACGGGCCAACCGTTCCAACCACTCACTTAGTTGAGGTCATATGGGGTTAAGCGTATAGCCATGGGCTATACGTTTTCAAACCATATTAAAAAAAATGCGCACGCACTATATGTTACAACGGTGGTCATATGTTTTAAATGGCGCGCGACCAAGGGCTAGGGCTAAGCCCCGGCCCGGTCACGGCCCAAACCAAACCATAGTCAAATTCAAATGGATTTTGTTTCATATACATGTTAAGCAATGCACAAGGGCGCGCTGGTTGGCAGCTCCTTGCCAAGCCGTTCCCCTACCCGGAGGTCGCGGGGTCGACTCCTGCTAATGACACACTTTTAACCCAAAGAACGAGTGACACGTGGCACCCATGGATTGGGCCACGTGTCCTCATACCATTAGCCACCAAAGGACACGTGTCAAACAATCATTCGACCACACCTGCCAATCAGCATCTACCATGTCACCACCTGACACATCATCGTACGGTCGTACGACCCTGCCATGTCAGACTGTATGGATTGTACAGTCAACGTTCCTTTTTTTGCCTGTTTGACTTTATGAACAGATTGCAATATCTCTCGCTCTCGACGTCCATTTTAGATGAAATGAGTTGCATTGGGTTTGCAACGACGAGGCCTACGCTCTTGTCTGGTTTGAAGCGATTCCCAGGACTTTGAATTTTTGAGCAAAATTTGATCCCCTGATCACACCTCCCCATTGGGAATCTTTTGGACCTCCAAAAGACTATTTTCAATCTATGTGAAGATGAGGGTAAAGTTCCCTCACCCTTCCAACCTCAATCCACTTGGCCTTTCTTGGATTCATCCCTTTAAGACCAACTCGAAGATACTCCACATTTCCTCATTTTGAAGTTCGCATTCTCCTGTCAAGGATGGTGTCTTCCTGCAGTTTTGTTAGATACTCTGGAGAAAAATCATCTATGGAAGGAATCTGAACATGCTCTCCTTGATCATCAATCAATGGAGGCTCATACAACTTCAAATTCT